>CANUEY010084901.1:0-10919 GCA_948099555.1 Croton setiger
TATATATATATATATATATCATTCGGTAATCGGTAGCGTTCTGAAATTATAATGATTTTCATAGATTCGGTAATCGGTAGCGAGACCAAAAAATTTCGGTTACCGACACCATTCGTTATCGGTAATGGTAGTGGTAAAAAATTTATCGGTTAACCGATTACCGACCGTTCGGTAACGGTAATCGGTAACGGTTACTGATTACTCACCCCTAATTCCAAGTAAGGCAGTTTCTAAGATTCCTTATGAACTGTGGACAGGAAGGAAACCTAGTTTAAGACATTTACGTGTTTGGGGTTGCCCAGCAGAAGTAAGGTTATATAATCCACATGAAAGGAAACTTGATCCAAGGACAGTCAGTGGTTACTTCATTGGCTATCCTAAAAAATCAAAAGGGTATATGTTTTATTGTCCTAACCATAGTACGAGAATTGTTGAGATAAGTAATGCTAAGTTCATTGAAAATGGTCAAACTAGTGGGAGTGGTGAATCACAAAAGGTGGATATTCGTGTGATTCAGGTTGAAGTTCCTTCTCCTGTTATGTCACCTAAAGTTGTTGTACCAGTTGTCATATCACAGTCAAATGACACATTGGAACAATAAAATGATGTCCAAAGCCCACAAGATGACATTATAGTAGATGAGCCAATCACAATTCAAGAAGAGATTAATCAACCACAACAATAATTAAGGAGATCTGTAAGGGAAAAAAAATCTGCTATTTCAGATGACTATGTGGTTTATGTTATTAAAAATGAATGTGACTTAAGAATAGATGAAGATCCAATCTCATTCCATGAAGCCATGGAAAGTTACAACTCCGATAAATGGTTGATTGTTATGAAAGAAGAAATTAAGTCAATGAGCAATAACAAGGTCTGAGACTTAGTTGAGTTGCCTGAAGGTTGTAATACAGTTGGGTCCAAGTGGGTCTTTAAGACGAAAAGGGACTCAAAGGGCAATATTGAAAGATATAAGGCCAGAATTGTTGCTAAAGGATTCACTCAGAAGGATGACATTGACTACAAAGAGACCTTTACTCCAGTTTCAAAGAAGGACTCTTTGCGGATTGTTTTGGCTTTGGTGGCTCATTATGATCTAGAGCTTCACCAAATGGATGTAAAGACCGCCTTTCTGAATGGTAAATTGGAAGAGGAGGTATATATGGAACAACCTGAAGGGTTCTTGGCCACGGGAAATGAAAAGATGGTGTGTAAGCTGAGAAAGTCAATATATGAACTGAAACAAGCTTCCAGACAGTGGTATTTAAAATTTAATGATATTATCACTTCATATGGATTTGTAGAGATCACTATTGATCAGTGTATCTACATAAAAGTCAGTGGGAGCAGATTTGTGATATTAGTCTTATATATTGATGATATTTTACTTGCTCCAAATGATTTAGGAATGTTACATGATATAAAGAAGTATCTCTCTAAAAATTTTGAAATGAAAGATATGGGTGATGCATCCTATGTGATTGAAATAGAAATTTTTCGAGATAGATCACAAGGATTGTTAAGGTTGTCTCAGAAAGGTTACATTAATAAAATCTTAGAGAGATATAGAATGGATAAATGCTCTGCAGGAATAGTTCCAATACAGAAAGGGGACAAGTACAGTAAAATGCAATGTCCACGTAATGAATTGGAACAGAAGGAAATGGAAAGAATTCCATATGCATCAGTGGTTGGGAGTTTGAACTATGTTCAGACATGTACTCGACCACATATCAGCTTTGCTGTTGGAATGTTGGGTCGATATCAAAATAATCCCGGAATGGATCACTGGAAAGCTGCTAAGAAGGTTCTCAGGTACTTGCAAGGCATCAAGGAGCAGATGCTTACGTATAGGAGGTCCGATCATCTAGAAGTCATCAGATATTCAGATTCAGATTTTTCCGGATGTTTGGATAGTAGAAAGTCTACATTTGGCTACCTGTTCCTATTAGCTGAAGGAGCAGTGTCATGGAAGAGTGGAAAACAGCCTGTCATTGCTGCTTCTACTATAGAGGCTGAGTTTGTGACATGCTCTGAGGCCACTATTCATGGATTGTGGATGCGGAATTTTATCTCAAGACTTGGAATAGTTGACAGTATAGCCAGGCCGCTAAGAATTTATTGTGATAATTCTGCAGCCATATTCTTCTCAAAGAACGATAAGTACTCTAAGGGTGCTAAACACATGGAGTTGAAGTATTTGTCGGTGAAGGATGAAGTGCGGAAACGAAGAGTGTCTTTTGAGCATATAAGGACGGATATGATGGTTGCGGATCCGTTAACTAAAGCATTGTCACCCAAGGCGTTTATTGGCCATGTGGAACGTATGGGTGTGTTATAGACAAAGCCTTGCTATTGCAGTTACAGTTTGCTTTTTATGTATGAGACTTGTAATTCACTTATAGTTATATTTTTGCTTTATTAAGCATGTTAATATTATGGTTTATGTATACATTTATGGTTCTTTGATAACATGTAATTTTTGAGAATCATGGTATTTCTCAAATCTTAAAGAAAACTTAGAGTTGACATTGGTTTGTGATACATGGAAGGAATCTGGTCGCACAATGACTTTTGACCGCCATGATTCGATCAATTCTAACTTGATTAAAGACCATGTTGGACTTGATATGAGAGTGCATGCTTAAAGTATAAATTAAGCCATAAAATCGTCATATGGACCAAGTGGGAGAATGAAAGAATATTTCCTATGGTGGGTTTAATTATAAGAGATAAGTCCTATATAAGATATGATTTTAATATATAAAAGTCGAAACTGTGATTGATGGTTTCGGTTAGAGATATTAAAATTAGTGGGGTAATTATATTCCCTCTTCCCTTACCAAATAAGTTATAGAGATACACATTGCAACAAACTTTAAAAATTGTTTCAATATATAAGCGGCTCTTGTCCATCAAAGAACGCATTGAAAGGAAAAGGTACAGGGAAGAAAATAATTGATAGTCAGATTTCGCTGTGTTCAAGAACTGCGTTTAAGAATTATTAATTATGGATCAGGTTAGTAATTCTTTTCTTTTCTTCTTGTTCATGGGATAATATTAGGGTTAAATTATATCAAGTCTAGATTCCAATGGGATTGATTTCGTAATCGAAATCTATTAAAGATATTCTTACAATTAACCATTATTATAATTAAATAAAAATATTGCAAACTTTATCAATAATAAGTACCAAACACTATAACTCACATAAAATATGAATTTGATAGTTGGGAGAAAAGAGAAACCATAAAATATTATAAAAAAAAAAGATGTATAGAAGGTTTTTTTGGTTGAAATAATTAATATTTGGTCCTTGGAAAACAAAAAAGTCGTGTGTGTCATATTATATATGCTATAAGAAGAAAAAGAAAGCAACATGGTGTAGTTAATACTTAGAAGCACTTTGGTCCCTTTTGTGGACTACTCTTATATTCTTAAAACACGTTTTCAAACGTACAAGTTTTGGTAGGCTCACATTTAATTACGATAAAAACCATACTCTCATCACTCCAATCTTCTTCTAAACTTCAATCTTAGTTCTCTGCATCTTCATCATCATCACCATCATCTAATAATAATAATAATAATAATAATAATAGGTAGAGGATGTTGATAGGTAGTTGTAAAAGATACGATATGCCCACTGTTAAGCATTATGTTGTATGCATATTATATTGAGGATTAGGCATATTAAGCACTTAAAGCATTACCCTTTTCTACTTCTTCTAATCTAAATTATCATATCCTCATAACATGTCATAATGTCACATTCAATTATTTACCTTTCTGTTTCAATGATGATGAAATTATTTCTATTAAAAATAATTAATATCATTAAAATACTTGCTTAAAAGATAAAAATAGTTAAATTATCATGTATTACATAAAAACAAATGTCAAATTATGACATATCTTATGAAATGGAGAAAGTACTAATCCTAATTACTTTTTAATAGATTGACATATCATTTTGACTTTTAAATATCATCTCTCAATATTTATTTAAAAAAAAAAAAACTTGCGCCAACTTTTGTATTATTTCCCAAAACTAAGCTTTTTTGTCTAATCGGATAAATAGAAGGTGCATATTCATAAAAAATTGTTAAAATTCTCTCAAAAAAAATGTTAAAACAATGAGAATCTAATGTGATTTATTAATTCATTTGAGGGTGGATTTTAAAATTAAATTAAAAACATTGGATATAAAAAATGCATTATCTGTAATAATATAACTTACAATGCAAACATGATAAAGTGATACTGTTTGGATACGCGGATCTAGGGATCATTTTCATATACACAAAATTCTCAACTACAAAACACTACATAATCTAAGGTCAGGATTCTATTCAATTTATAATTCTATTAATTATGAGGACAGATTCCGTGATATTTTATAATAACTGACTTTATCTTGGTTTGGTACTAGTTGAGTTTACCTTGTCCCTCCCGTGAACAAGGAGATCGCCTCCTCAATTTTCATATATTATATATTTTTATCTCTCTCTTCTTATAAATATCCATTTAAAAAACGTACCACAATTTTATTTTTTTCATCTAAAATTAGGGATTTTCCATTGAAAACCTTACTGAACTTTTTAAAATGTCTAAACTACCCCTTATATTTTAATTATATATTATTATATGATATTTATTATACATTTTGTTAAATTAAAAAAGAAAATGCGGAACCCTAGCCTCCACAATACCACAATTCTCTCCCTCTTCTCTTCCTTTCCTCTCCTCCCACACCCACTGGCCACCTATCTCCCATATAGTCCAAGCCGACATGGAAAGCTCAAATCAATTGGAATCGGAATGCTTCCACAGAGTACCAAATAAGCAGTCGACTGTGGATGTCGTCTACAACGTCTTCAAAGTTTGATAAACAGTCACGGATAGCGACGATGACGTGGTGGAGTCGTAACCATTTGTGGCTCTGGTAAGCGACGGTGATGTTGTGAGTCATGGACGAGTGAAGCTATCGGCTGGAATCCCCAGCCATCTGTTCCATTGAAGCCGCTGACATGATTTCATTCTAGAAATCTAACTGTCCCTTCAAATACCCAAGTTCATCATGCATTCAAATAACCAGTTTTGCTGTCAATCATTGAGTAGTTAGCGAGTATTTCTTGAGTTTTTGTAGTTAGTGATTATAGTTCTATTTCTGTAATTTTTTTTCAATTAGTTAATCTGTTTTGTTATTTGAAATAGTACAAATTGAGATAATTTTTGTTTTGTTATAGTTTGTTTTACTATAAGTTTGTTGTCCTGAGTTTTTTTATTCAGCCTGTTCGTCGACGACTTGGTATTCTAGTTAATCTTCTTGAAAAAAACAATGTTTTTTTTTCTCGAACAGAGAACAAAGGAGAAGAGAAGGGTATATTTAAAAAATATAAATAATATTAAAATGGTAATTTATGACAAACTTAACAGAAAATGTTTGTTTTTTTTAAAAGGAAACAAATTAAATAGAATTAGGTTAAATTGCATCTCTTTCATTACTTGGAGTACCAAAATGAAATTTATTTGTCTTCTTCTTTTGACCAAAGGACTATATTATATTGCATCTCTTTCATTACTTGGAGTACCAAAATGAAATTTATTTGTCTTCTTCTTTTGGCCAAAGGACTATATTATATTGCATCTCTCTCATTACTTGGAGTACCAAATTGAAATTTATTTGTCTTCTTCTTTTGACCAAAGGACTACATTATAATTTGTCTAACTAAACTAACCAAAACAATTATAAAAGGACCCCAACGTATAGTATTGCTCCAACATAAAGATCTTACTGTATATTTGTCAAAACTCTAATACCTAATCATATATTAGTATGAAATTTAGGGACCTAATCGTAAATCTCCCTTTATTTTAAAATATTATTATAATATGCATGTTTTATTTTTAAATAACTAATCACAATATTAATTATTATTATTTCAAATTTCTTAAACATATTATTATTTTAAAATATTAGTTTATATATTTTATTTTTTTCTTAAATAGATTTTTTTTAGTGATATTTGAGTAATAAAGCAAAAACTATAGTTATTAAATGGTTATAAAACGGTTGTAAAAACACTCATAGAAATTTTTACGGTTATAGAATTGCAATAAATAAATGATTATGGTTATGAAAATATTAAATTATACGGTTAATCAACACTTTATCATCTCTAGGACCCCTATTAGTTATACATATATGATGGGTTTTAGAAATGTAAATTTAAAAACTAATATACCATATTTTAAAAAATATTTCTCAAAATAATCAATTTTTTTAACATTTGACTAAGGAAAAAGGAAATTAATTATACATAAATAGCGGTGCTTTTATGTTCTTTAGGTTTTGAGCTTTTTTCTTCTTCTATGTTCAATAAAGAAACCAAACAACCATAATAACTATTTCATCCGCCTTTCTTCCACCACCATCTGGACCATTTTTGCCGCTGTTAAAACACACCCAAAAACATGTTCAAAAATTCTAATCAATTTTTCAACCTCCGTTCGATATTATGTGTCACACATTGGTACGGCTCGTTTATATGTTCGTTTTTACAGTTTTTTTTTTCTAAAAACATGACAAACAATTTTTTGAATTTTTCAACGAATTGAAATTGAACAGTAATTGCATATTTGGAATCATTATTAAATTCTGATTCTTATGGTGTATAAATTTTAGCTGTTGGGAAAATAATGATTTTTTGGTGATTGAAATTTTTTTCCCGTGTCTGGTAAACAGCTGGTAATGATGAAGTTGAACATCTTTCCATTGTTTGACAGTGAGAGTGAAAATGTTACTATTATTGGTGGTGCTAAGCAGAAGTTAATTGGCCTCTTTGGTTTACTAATTTTTCTTCATTAATAATCATTTATTGTTCATTTGTTATTTGTTTATGAAACTGTATATTGTTTGTTTATAATATGTTTATCAATTTTTTTAATGAAATTTGTTTATAAAATAAGTAATTAAGTTAATTACTTGAAATTAAATTTGATATTTCAATTCTATCTAATTTTTTACTTCAATATACAGTTGAGAACAAATAAAATTTGTGCCAACAAGCAATAGCTACATAAATAAATCAAGTAATACAGTAATTAAACTTCGTATTTAATTTATAAATTATTTTATTTTTATATTATAAATATTAAATTACATTATAAATATATGTATGTATTATATCACTAAAAATTGTGTAAAAATTGTAAGAAATTTTTTTTTTTGAGAAATTATGTTATATGGATATGATATTGTTTATTTAAAAAAGAAAAGAAATTTCCCAAGTTCAAAATAAAACAAGGAATTTTAAAATTTCATAGTGTCAAGATTCAATTTAAATGCAAAAGCAATCTCCAAACTCTAACTTAAACATACGTGAGATGTATTATTAACATAAATGGACATCGAGTGGTTTTTGCTATGCGATGGAGTAGTATACTATAGTAGTAGTCACATTGTTCAGGGTAAGGGGATTTTAAACCTAATTTATTTTCTGGATCATAAATTCATTATCATCGGATTATGGATTAACTTGCTATTACTATTATCATCACACAAACAATATTATATTATAGTATGGTTTATTTGTATAGAATTGATTCATTTCAAAATATACATAATTATGTAATGTTTGTTTTATAAGTTTGTGTGATGGATGTATTGAATAATTGCAAAAAAAAAAAGTGGAAATGAATATGTGATATTATTAGTGGACCAAAGAATATGAAAATGGCACTAATGTGCATATTATATTTTTGGCTGAGGAAATTATGTGTGGAATGGAATGATGTTCTAGTTGAGGAGGGTCTTCCAAACATTTTTTCCGCCACCCTTTAATGTGGTCTTTCGGGTTTGTCTTGAAAAAGGTAGAAACACTTTTCAATATGTTTGGACAACAATAAGACAAGAAAAACAAAAAGTTAGTTTATATTGTGATTTAATAAAAGTAAAAGAGTGGAAAAGGAAAGGTGAACATTGTTCATATGATCAAGGAATTACCTTTCATAGGAGATCGTTTAGGAACGCTAGGGTGCCATTCGTAGAACTCTCGAAAGCAAACTTTTATCATTATTCGTTGGGAGTTTTAAACAATTAGCACATATTTAGGGTAGAAATTAAACAAATAGCATACATTTATAAAAATTAAAAAAATAGCACATAATTTACCAATATTCCAAAATTCCAAACATTACTAACACCACGTCTTCCACAGTAACTGCCACCACCGTCTTCATTCGTGCTCCTCCTCAAAATCTTTCTTCAGATTTCCAACCACCACAATCCTTCAATTTCTTCCGGTAAAATCTCCATATCTTCAGCTTTCCCATCCACCAGAATCCTTCAATTTTTTCGTTCACATTTTGCTTAAAACCCTAAAACAATACTGCCGAATTTCATCTCTCAATTCTTTTCAATTCTCCTCTTTTCTTCAGAAACTTTAACAATGGTAAGGGAACCTACCTTGAAACAAAAACTGGATGAGCTCGTACAACACAAAAAACAGCAATCTAGAAGAAGGTAACTGTCAATTTTTTACAGTATATAGACCTCCATTGTTTCTTATCATTTCTTAGAAATTTATGTTTTCTTTTATTTATTATTAATTATAGACCTCTATCAGATGCTACTACAAGTCACAGAAGGGATGCTATAAATCAAACAACAGATGAAAACATAGCAACAGAGGTATGTTTTTCTGTTTCTGGTCTATATATACTGTCATATATAAATGAGTATATATGCCAGTATATATACAGGCTATATATACTGGTCTTTATACTTGTGATTTGTGTTGTGTTTGTGAATGAGGTTTTAAATTGTTTTTGAATGCTGAATGTGTTTGAAATGTATGCATTATGTTGATATATTTGCAGGGTATATATGGGCTATATATACCGTCATATATGAATGAGTATATATGACAGTATATATAGGCTATATATACTGGCCTTTAGACTTGTGATTTGTGTTGTGTTTGTGAATGAGGTTTTAAATTGTTTTTGAATTCTGAATGTGTTTAAAATGTATGCATTATATTGCTGTATTTTCAGGGTATATATAGGCTATATATACTTTCATATATGAATGAGTATATATAGGCTATATATACTAGCATTTAGACTTGTGATTTGGGTTGTGTTTGTGAATGAGGTTTTAAATTGTTTTTGAATACTGAATGTGTTTCAAATATATGCATTATGTTGATGTATTTGCAGGGTATATATAGGCTATATATACTGTCATATATGAATGAGTATATATGACAGTATATATAGGCTATATATACTGACCTTTAGACTTGTGATTTGTGTTGTATTTGTGAATGAGGTTTTAAATTGTTTTGAATGCTAAATGTGTTTGAAATGTATGCATTATGTTGCTGTATTTTCAGGGTATATATAGGCTATATATACTGTCATATATGAATGAGTATATATGACAGTATATATAGGCTATATAAACTAGTCTTTAGACTTGTGATTTGGGTTGTGTTTGTGAATGAAATTTTAAATTGTTTTTGAATGCTGAATGTGTTTGAAATGTATGCGTTATATTGTTGTATTTTCAGGGTATATATATGCTATATATATTGTCATATATGAATGAGTATATATGACAGTATATATAGGCTATATATACTAGCCTTTAGACTTGTGATTTGGGTTGTGTTTGTGAATGAGATTTTAAATTGTTTTTGAATGCTGAATGTGTTTGAAATGTATGCATTATATTGTTGTATTTACAGGGTATATATAGGCTATATATACTGTCATATATATAAGCTATATATACTAGTTATATGCTACTAGATATAATTTATATATACTAACATCAACAAAATGTTTTGTTTTTGTAGCATCCAGAAGAACTAAAAATTACTGGAAGTCCCTTCACAAGCAACTTTGGATCCTCAACAACAGAAGCACCCAAAAAAAGGATGAAGAAAACAGAGGCAACTACTAATGTGTCATTCGAGTAACTTCATTTGACCTAGGAATGCCATCAAGTCAAGAGAGAGAGAACTACAACAAAGAATGATATTAACATTTTAATATTTTGAATTTGTAATCAATGAACAACTATATGTTATCAAGTCTTATATTTCATTAACTCTTGATAGAAAAATGTTAACAAATGATACAACTTTTTTATTTGAAAATATAATTATCCACTCTACTATAATAGAATTGTATAAACAGGATATAGTTAATATTTAGTATATATGGAATGTATATTATATAGTAGATATGTAATCCAGTATATATACTAGCATATATATTGAAATACCTTTGAGTATATATGCTCATATATATATTGTATATATACTTGAATACATACCAATATATACTTACATATACTATACAAACACCTAATGAAAAGTAAAAAACATCCAAAATTGTATTAAAAGTTTAAAAATTACCATATAAGGATATGTATATACATTTGGTAATGACAAATGTAATCATATATAAAAGTTTAATCATCCAGACATCAGACAAGTGCGCCTATTATGTCCGGATTCTTTACATTTACTACAAAATACTGTTCTACCCTTCTTCTTTTCACCAATAGAAGGAAAACGTGACTTCTTCGGTCTCCCAATCAGGCGCCTAACATTAGGAGGTAGTATTGGATCTTCAGAATCAACACGAACAAAGAAATCTTCCAATGACATTACTTCACCGCTATAAGTCTCCTTAAAAGTGGCATTCATATAATATTGAGAAGTATAATATTAGCGCCAACAACAGCCACTTCCATCCCAACAGCAACTGATACCATAAATAGACAAATATATTCAGTATAACACAAATATTCAGTATTGCATATACTAAAAAATGTAATTGACATAAACAAAATTATATAACATAGTATATATGCTACATATATACTGTCATATATACCTAAA
>CANUEY010085106.1:0-11997 GCA_948099555.1 Croton setiger
GCAATTAGCCAGCCAAAAGAAAATAACTTTCTCAATCACCCTTTTTGAAAGATCACAAAGGTAAAAGGCCTAAGAAAACAAAGAAGCAAAGAAATGAAAGATAGGTGAAAGTGATAGTGTCATCAAAACATGAAAAGCAAAGAGAAAAAAACTAAAGTCAAAAGAAAGCAAAAGAAAAATGAGAAATAAAGCTAGAAATGAGAAAGAGTTAAAAGGAACTCTTAAGAAATAAAACACATTGAAAAGTGAAACACTTTCCACTTCAAGTTAACAATGCTTCGAATAGCTCACTAGAATGTGATTCTTTCAAAATAAGCCAAAAGTGTCCTGTTTTGTCCAACCCTGAGCCAGACCTCATTACATCCAAAGAAAAGACCTTTTGATTTGGATCTGTAACCACTACAAGTGGAGGTTAGGTTTCGAAGCAAGCCTATGGTGACTCTTAGCTTACCACGATGAACGTTGAGTGCACATACATTAACCATTTTCAAACACATGAGAGAAGTTGTGTGAGTCTGAGTGACGTTAAAAAATTTTAAGTAATACCAATTATCCTGATGAAAAGATCGATATAAAAATAAAAATGCTGAAATGTGTTGTGCTGAACAATCCCTCCAATGGTCAAAGACCGATTTAAAAAAGAACAATAGGTTTGCCTTTCTGAAAATCGGGAAGCCCTTAAAAGGAAAAGAATGGAACGATTGCTCCAATCAGGGGGCAACAGAATCGTAGGAAGAAAGATAAGAAAACCTTAGGGGCATGGGAAAGGCCTGCTGGAAAAAAGGTTTAAGTGCAAAAGAACTTAAGAAGATATTCAAAGAAGTATCAAGAATGGATGCGGTGCATTCAACTAGAAAAGAAACAGAAAAGCCATTTGACAAGATCTTGAAATGGGATCCTTCAAGGAGTCGATCGTTGATTCTACGCCGCCCTAGACAGCTTCACGGCTCACAGCAATTGCATTAGAATAAAATCTTATTTAGGAAAGCCATGCACACATGCATTTGACTAATAACACATTTGCATATTTGTTTAAAAGCTTTGCAGGGATAAAATTCCCTATGAGTAAGGTGATCCAAAAAACCAGGGAGAAATTGAAAATGAGATAGTCAGAAAACAAAAGCTTCCAAAAGAATAGTGAGAGATTCAAGAAAACTTGCTTAAAAGAAATGAGAAGATTCAGTTCAGTTCCTTTAGAAGAAATGAGGAGCTTCAAGTCAGCTTCCTTAGAAGAAATGGGAAGACTCAATTCAATTCCTTTAGAACAAATGAGGACATTCAAGTCATCTTCCTTAGAAGAAATGGGGAGACTCAGTTCAATTCCTTTAGAAGAAATGAGGAGATTCAAGTCAGCTTCCTTAGAAGAAATGGGAAGGTTCAGTTCAATTCCTTTAGAAGAAATGAGGAGATTCAAGTCAGCTTCCGTAGAAGAAATGGGAAGGTTCAGTTCAATTCCTTTAGAAGAAATGAGGAGATTCAAGTTAACTTCCTTAGAAGAAATAGGAAGAATCATCAAAGCATTCCTTAGAAGAAATGGGAAGATTCAGTTCAATTCCTTTAGAAGAAATGAGGAAATTCAAGTTAACTTCCTTAGAAGAAATGGGAAGAATCATCAAAGCATTCCTTAGAAGAAATAGGAGATTCCTTAGAAGAAATGGGAAAAAGTTCCTTAGAAGAAATGGGAGATTCCTTAGAAGAAATGGGAAAAGTTCCTTAGAAGAAATGGGAGATTCCTTAGAAGAAATGGGAAAAAGTTCTTTAGAAGAAATGAGAGATTCCTTAGAAGAAATGTGAAAAAGTTTCTTAGAAGAAATGAGAGATTCCTTAGAAGAAATGGGAAAAAGTTTCTTAGAAGAAATGAGAAAAAGTTCCTTAGAAGAAATGGGAAAAAGTTCCTTAGAAGAAATGGGAGATTCCTTAGAAGAAAGGGGAAACAGTTCCTTAGAAGAAATGGGAGATTCCTTAGAAAAAATGGGAAATAGTTCCTTAGAAGAAATGGGAGATTCCTTAGAAGAAATGGGAAAAAGTTCCTTAGAAGAAATAGGAGATTCCTTAGAAGAAATGGGAAAAAGTTCCTTAGAAGAAATGAGAGATTCCTTGGAAGAAATGGGAAACAGTTCCTTAGAAGAAATGGGAGATTCCTTAGAAGAAATGGGAAACAGTTCCTTAGAAGAAATGGGAGATTCATTAGAAGAAATGGGAAAAACCAAGCTCTATCCATCAGATCACCTTCCTTAGAAGAAATAGGGAGACCAATCAACCCTTCCTTAGAAGAATGGAAGATTCATCATCAACAATATTCAGAGGTAAGTACCTTTATCTTCGCGTCAATTGATACTTTGATATAATTCGTGCTTTGCACAATTTATATCAAAGTGGGGGCAAACTCTTGATGCTCGATTTTTGACCCTCAAAATCTAAAAGAAATGTTTAAGGAAAAAAGAAAGTATATTTATTTTATTTTTAATTTCTCCTTATCTTGTAAAAGAATTGAGAAAAGGAAAAAGAGGAAAAAATATTAAAGAAGAAAAGATAGAAAAAATAATAAAAGAGAGAAAAGAATCAGAAGAAGGAAAAAAGAAGAGGAAAAAAAGGAAAAAAATAAGAAATGTGAAAGAAAATAGAAGAAAATGAGAATTATGAAAGAAAATAGAAGAAAATGTGAAATTGGGAAGAAAATAAAGGAAAATGGTCTAATTAGGAGAAATTAGAAGTAAAGGGAAAGAACTGAAAGACATGAGAAGGGAAGGAAGGACAGAATTGAAAGAGGGAAGAAAGAACAGGGGCCAAAACAGGATAAATAGAGAAAAGAAGAGGAGGGCACACCAGGAAAGCTCAAAACGGCATCGTATTACTAAGTGTAAAACGATGTCGATTCACATAAACAGAAGGAAAAAAAATAATAAGTGAAACGCAGCATCCCAAGTAAGAACGACGTCGTATTATAGTTCACTAAACAAAAAAAGAAACGCAAAAGAAATAGAGACGAACGCAGAGACACGAAGAAGTAGAGGCGTGAAGAAGTAGAGACAGAGATGAAGAGGAGACTGGAACGAGAAGGAAGAAGAGGTGAAGTAGGAGACGAAGATCGAGAAGAAAGGAAAAGATAAGCCAAAGACGGAAAAAGAGAAGAAGGAGGAAGCCACTGCCTACAAAAAGGGAGACGAGTCCAAAATTGGGGAGGGGATTCGGTTCCAGAATTGAGTCTAAAAAAATCTAGAATTCCGGAGATTCGAGAGTGAGAAAAATTAGTAAGTTAGTTTTTTCAATTTAGGGTTTTAATTTCTGTCCGGAAAATTGGGGAAATTAGGGATTAGAACTAAGGTTCAGAATTGGGAAATTAGGGATTCCCTTCTATTCGTATGAAATTGGAATCTCTACTTAGAAATTCATTCGAAGCTAGGGATCCATCGAGTCTGTTTTTATAGTTTTTGAAGAATTCTGGTGAGAATTGAAACTGTAAAAGGACAGTTCTTCTGTAAAGAACCATTGGAAAGCAATACTAAATCAAAGCAGTCTGAGGTACTTTTCATTTCAGTTTCAATTTAATTTGTTTATGTATGTTTGGAGCTCTAGATGATGTTGATTCATCCAGCTTTGTGTTAATTTGCTGCTTTCTATGTTCTCTTTTTCCCTTGATATTGTTTACAATTTCTGTAATTAGCCTAAATTAATATTTTGCTTTGTGTTTATATTCCAAATTGTTACTCTTCTAGTTTGTTCTCGATCTGTGGTTCAATCGTGTTAGTTGCCTTGTCTGTTTTGGTCTGGATGATTGATTCAATTTTCTGTTCCTAGTCCCTCCGCTATAACCTGTTGTTTCTGTTTTTTTTTTTTCCAGTTAGCTATTATCTTCCAATTCTTGTTCTGGCTTTCCAGCCTGAGTCTATGGATCTGTCTCCAGTTTGCATGTTAATTTTGGTATCTGTGGCTTTTTTTTCCAGTTTCTGTGTTAAGTGGTTGGTCACTAGGTTCTATCTTCAATTTCAAATGCATGCTCAGAAGTGTAAATTTATGAATTAAAACTGCCAGACAAAAGATAGCTTCCCTTTGTAGCTCATGCCCCCTGTCTTGTTGTAATTTTTATTGTTGCTGCGTTTTCCTGGCACCATTTCTGTTTTGGTCTGGGATATCCTGCTGATTGGTGTAGCTTCAGGTCATGAGGGTCCATTTACTCTAGACATTATAAGTTTAGAAGTTGTCCAGGGTTATATATGCATGCCATTTTGTTCTCCAGTATTTAGGTTGGTTTGGGATGATACTGCTTTAAAGTCATTATGAAGCTGGTTTGTTATGTTGCGTTGATGTATCCTGCAAAAATGAAATCTAGACTAATTAACTGCTCCATATGTTAAGATTTGTTGGCTGCCTCAGGCAGTTTGGAGTGTTATTTAATTTGGATGTTTTAGAGTCCAAATTAAAAGCTTAATTTTGTATGCTTCTGTTTTTCCATTGATGAATTCTTGCTTAATGGATATTATGGTGGGGTTTCTGTTTGGAATAAATGTATTTTGGGATGCTTAGCGGTTTAGGTCGGATACTTTGCAAGGATTGATTGGAACATACAATATGATGAATGACCCATTTGTGCAAAATGACAAACATTATATGTTGTTTTGAAATTCTTTTGAATAAATGGACTGCTCTACGAATTTATAACTGTTTGAAGGTTAATCTTCATGAAATGACACCAAAAATTAGTCTTAAAATCAAATGGGATGTTAAGGGCAGTTTTGTAATTTCAAAAAGTTTGAAGGGCCAAAGTGAGATTTTCCCAAAATTAGCTTTTAAATGTTGATTTTGCATGTTTTATGGACTACCTTGGAAAACTGACATGTTTTGGGGACTGTTCTAAATAATTTTCCAGATTAAGGAACTAAATTGTAATTTCCTAAAATTCAGGGACTTGTTCGTAATTTTCATATGCATACTTTAGGATGTTATTTTAAATGCTTTTGGGGTTTTTAGTATTTATTTTGGGGAATTAATCGGGTAGAATGTAATTTAATTAGGACTTTTTTTGTAATTCTTTTCTCCGAAATGGAGAAAGAATAATTAGGTTAAATGTGAATGTTTAATTTTCCGCACTATAATTTCTGCACTTTACTGCTTTCATTGTTTGAATTTTATTTTCGCAAATGACCGAAAAACGCCAATTAGGAACATCGTCAGTTAATCACGCCACGACTTTTTCAATAAATAAAATAAACTTAAATTTTGGAAATTAAACAAACCAAGAGGCTGGTTTTTGCCGGGCAGCGATTTAAGTAAAACTTAAATCGTCGTACCTTACCCCCTTACTCGGTTCTCTAATTTTTTACCAGTACCTTCAAACTAAAAACGGAGTCATTTTTCTTAAACTTAAAATTGGTGTCCCGAAAGCGGGTGGCGACTCTAAAATCTTTTTAAGACCGACTAGTTTGGCAAAGCGCATCCCAAAAATGTTTTATCACCATCTTTTTGGTAATAATCTAAAACGAACAACAACAATAGCGAATTGAATCTAATTATGTTGAACATGTTAGGTTAGTTCTTGATTTATTGAGGAAAAAAAAACTTTATGCCAAACTTAAGAAGTGTACTTTTTGCATGGATAGAGTTGTTTTTCTTGGTTTTGTTGTGAGTGAACAGGGAATTGAGGCCGTGTTGACGCATGAAAAGCGGCAATTACTTATTTTAGTAAGAAACTTAATGGAGCAAAGCTGAATTACTCAACTTATAACAATGAGCTTTATGCGTTAGTGAAAGCATTAGAAGTATGGGAACACTAAGGCTAAGGAATTTGTAATCCATACGGATTATGAATCCCTTAAACACTTGAAAAGGCAAGGTAAGTAGGTAGAGAGAATTGAAAGATTTGTATATGTGATCAAGTACAAGCAAGGTAAGGACAATGTTGTTGCCGATGCATTGTCTAGAAGGTATTTTTTATTGAATGTTTTAAGTTCTAAGTTGCTTGGATTTGAAAATATTAAAGAGTTGTATAATGGGGATCTTGACTTTGGTAATGTTTACGATGCATGTGAACATGGTGCTTTTATTTCTTTTATAGGCATGAGGGATTTTTATTTGACGGAAATACACTATGCAGGCCTAGATGTTCTATGCGTGACTTGCTAGTTTTGGAGTCACATTGTGGTGGTTTAATGGGGCATTTTGGAATTGCCAAGACTTATGACATGTTAAATGAGCATTTTTATTGGCCTTCTATGAGAAAAGATCTCACTAGGATTTGTAATGCTTGTATTGTTTGTAAACAAGCTAAGTCTATGTCTATGCCTCATGGTCTTTATATGCCTTTACCTATTCCTAGTTCACCTTGGATGGATATTAGTATGGATTTTGTGTTAGGATTTCCAAGGATTAAGAAAGGTAGAGATAGTATTTTTGTGGTTGTTGATAGATTCAGTAAAATGGCAAATTTCATTCCATGTCATAAAACTGATGATGCAAGTGTTGTTGTTGATCTATTCTTTAGGGAGGTGGTTCGGCTACATAGAATTCCCAAGTCCATTGTTTCTAATCATGATACTAAGTTTGTGTCTCATTTTTGGCTTGTTTTGTGAAGTAGAATAAGAAGCTTTTATTTTCCACTACTTGTCATCCACAAAGCGATGGACAAACTGAAGTAGTAAACCGTACTTTGGGAACTTTGTTGAGAGCAATAGTAAGGAAGAACTTAGCTACTTGGGAAGATTGTTTGCCCTTCATTGAGTTTGCATACAACCATTCTATACATTCCTCTACGGGTTATTCACCATTTGAACTAGTTTATGGTTTTAATCCACTAACAGTTCTTGATTTTGTTCCTTTACCTTCTAATGAATTTGTTTGTGTAAACGGCAAAAGGAAGGCAGAAATTGTGAAAGCGTTACATGAGAAAGCTAGTGCAAAAATTGAAAAGCAGAACAAGGCTTGTGCGAATGTTGCAAACCGAGGGAGAAGAGAGGTGAAATTCATACCGGTGATTGGGTTTGGGTTCATTTTCGAAAAGGAAGATTTCCAAATCAATGGAAGAGCAAGTTACATACAAGAGGAGATGGCTCGTTCCAAGTTTTGGAGAATGTCAATGACAATGCATATAAAATTGACTTACTTGGTGAGTATAATGTGAGTGCAACGTTTAATGTTACTGATCTTTCTCCTTATGATAATGCAGATTTGAGGGAAAATCTTTTTCAAGAGGGGGAGAATGATGCGAACAAAAGGGCTAATAAGGATCTTTTGAAGTTACCAAATGGTCATTTGACAAGGAGTTGAGCTATGAAATTTCAAGCATGCTTAGGAATGTATGTACAAGAAGAAATATCAAAGGAATTACAAGAACTTGTTGTCAAGAAGATGGATAAGGAGCTTGAGGAAAATCCAAAGTACATCATGGTTATAATATTTCTTGGAAATGAAGCTTCTTGGGAGGAAAACAAGCTTGGGCTGAATTTTGCATGCATGGAAGTGAATTTGGGCTATTTTTGTGAGCCAAGTATTTTGGACGAATTTTGCAATATTTTGCTACACTATTACTTTTCTAGTTAGGAATTGGATTTGTTTTCTAATTAGGAATTGGATTTGTTTTCTAATTAAGATTTTTTAGGATTTGTTTTAAATTCTAGTTAGATTTCCTTATTTTATTAGGATTTATTCTTTTCACTATAAAAGGGGCAACATATGCTTGTAAGAGATAATTATTATTCATCAAATTCGAAATTACTCATGTAATTCTAGTTTTAGGGAGAGAGACTCTAATTCTTGGCTTGCATCAGGAATTCAGATTTACTTATTAAACTTTGTTTGTGGCGTTTTTCTGATTTCTATCTCACAAAATCCTTCAGTTATTAGCGTTCTTGCTTTCATAAGCAACAATTGTTATAGAGGGTGGGTTGCTTTCGTTTTTAGAATTCTTAATCAAAGTGTGGGTGCGAGTTTAAGACATTTATTGCCGTAGGGTTCCGCGTTAACAATCTAAGGAAGAAGACGGTATCTTAGAAAATGGTGTCGTGTGCATAAAGAGAAAAACGGTGTCATTTTTATTAGTGACAGAAAGAATGAGTAATAAAGAGTGAAACGGTGTCGTTTAATGATCAGTTGTACGGTGTCATTTTGATTTAAATGCTAGAAGCCAACAGCTGCTTTCTTCTTCCTCCTTCGTTGTTCCTCATTCTTTAGTCTTAAGTTTAACAAAATTGAAAGTTTGTCATAACAGAAGATCCAGCCCAACATAACTGAATATGCTTGAGTTCAACAGATTTTATTAATTTTCATTGTAATTAGAGTTTAATTCCGGATTCTTAAGATTGTATATAAGCGAGAATAGTATAATATAGAAGGATGATGAAGAATGTACTCTATTTTCCTTTCATATACTGATCTTTGTAATTTCTCTAAGTTCTTAAGCAAAATATAATCATATCTTCTTCTAAATTTTGTTGAAAACTGCAATTTTAAAAAAGAAGTTGCATGGGATCGATTTAATTCAATGCCCTAAACCCAGAATAAATCAAAGTTTGGTGGAAAGTGATGAAATGGTGGAGAATTGCTTCTATTTTGCCAAAAAATATAGTAGTTTTGGTTGTTCAATGGTATTCAGCTCTAAAAAGACCGTACAAAAGATTTTCTTAGACAGTTGTTCTTTTCGTTATGGCTTAGTCACTTTGGTGGAGACGCAGCTCTTTCATCTTCAAAGGAACTATTTATTGCAAATGCAAAGTTGGCTGACTCGATAAAAGTAAAGTGTTCGAGCTTATGAAGGTAAAATTTAGCAATCTGCCTTATTCACTTTCATATTGGTTCCAACTCCCATCATTGTTAGTAACGATGTATGTTATTAATTTTATTTCCAATGTAGGCTAGTTTAGTTACTGCTACTTCCTTGTAGTTGTTTTTAAGCCCTGTTTAGCAATGGCTTTGTATTATGTTTCTTACTTTTTCCTGAAAAGGTGATGCAGAACCCTATGACAATAAAGGCCTCAAACGCACGCACACTTTGATTAAGAATTCTGAAAACGAAAGCAACTCGCCTTCTATAACACTCGTTGCTTATGAAAGCAAGAATGTTGATAACAGAAGGATTTTTTAAGGTAAGAATCAAAAAAATGTCACAAACAAAGTTTGATAAGTAAATCTGAATTCCTTATGCAATCCAAGAATTTGAGTTTCTCTCCATAAAACTAGAATCAGACGAAATATTCTTGAAAATAATAAAAATTTTGAAATTAAGAATTGAATGCTTTCTTACAAGCATATGTTGCCCTTTTTATAGTGACACAAATCCAATTCCTAACTAGAAAACAAATCCTATTCCTAACTAGAAAACAAATCCAATTACTAACTACAAAACAAATCTAATTCCTAACTAGAAAATAAATCCAATTCCTAAGTAGAAAAGGAAATAAATTAGCAAAAATATAGCAAAATTCGTCCAAAATATTTGGCCCACAAAAATAGCCCAAATTCACTTCCATGCAACCCATGCACACGCGACCTATGCATTCCATGCATGCATAATTCAGCCCAAGCTTGTTTTCCTCTCAAGAAAGCTTGTTTTGCTCTCAAGAATCTTTATTTCCAAGCCATATTATAACCATGATGTACTTTGGTTTTTTCTCAAGCTCCTCATTCATCTTCTTGACAACTAGTTCTTGTAATTCCTTCGAAATTTCTTCTTGTACATACATTCTCAAACTTGCTTGAAATTTCTTAATTCGACTCCTTGTCAAATGACCATTTGGTAACGTCAAAGTATACTTGTCAGTCCTCTTATTCGCATCATTCTCCCCCTCTTGAAAAAGATTTGCCCTCACATCTGCATCATCATAAGGAGAAAGATCAGCAACATTAAATGTAGCACTCACATTATACTCACCAGGTAAGTCAATTTTATATGCATTGTCATTGACTTTCTCCAAAACTTGGAACGGGCTATCTCCTCTCGCATCTAACTTGTTCTTCCTTTGATTTGGAAACCTTTCCTTTCGAAAATGTACCCAAACCCAATCACCAGGTACGAATTTCACCTCTCTTCTCCTCGGTTTGCAACATCCGCATAAACCTTGTTCTTCTTTCAATGTTTGTTCTAGCTTTCTCATGTAAAGCTTTCAAAATTTCTGCCTTCCTTTCGCCATCTACACAAACAAATGCACTAGAAGGCAAAGGAACAAGATCAAGAATCGTTAGTGGATTAAAACCATAAACTAGTTCAAATGGTGAATAACCCGTAGAGGAATGTATACAACGGTTGTAAGAAAACTCAATGAAAGGCAAAAAATCTTCCCAAGTAGCTAAATTCTTCCCTACTACTGCTCTCAACAAAGTTCCCAAAGTGGGATTTACTACCTCAGTTTGTCCGTCGGTTTGTGGATGACAAGTAGTGGAAAATAAAAGCTTAGTTCCTATTCTACTCCATAAAACACGCCACAAATGAGACATAAACTTAGTATCATGATCAGAAACAATAGACTTGGCAATTCCATGTAGCCGAACCACTTCCCTAAAGAATAAATCAGCAACTTCACTTGCATCATCAAATTTATGACATGTAATTAAATGTGCCATTTTACTGAATCTATCAACAACCACAAAAATGCTATCTCCACCTCTTTTAGTCCTTGGTAATCCTAACACAAAATCCATACTAATATCCATCCAAGGTGAACTAGGAACAAGTAAAGGCATATAAAGACCATGAGGCATAGACTTAGACTTAGCTTGTTTACAAGCAATACAAGCATTACAAATTCTAGTGTCATCTTTTCTCATAGAAGGCCAATAAAAATGCTCATTTAACATGTCATAAGTCTTAGCAATTCCAAAATGCCCCATTAAACCACCACAATATGACTCTAAAACTAGCAAGTTACGCATAAAACATCTAACCATGCATAGTTTATTTCCCTTAAATAAAAATCCCTCATGCCTATAAAAAGAATTAAAAGCACTATGTTCACATGCATCATAAACACTACCAAAGTCAATATCCCTATTATACAACTCTTTAATATTTTCAAATCCAAGCAACTTGGAACTTAAAACATTCAATAAAGCATACCTTCTAGACAATGCATCGGTAATAACATTGTCCTTACCTTGCTTGTACTTGATCACATATGGAAATCTTTCAATTTTCTCTACCCACTTACCATGTCTTTTACTCAACTTACCTTGCCCTTTCAGGTGTTTAAGAGATTCATGATCAGTATGGATCACGAATTCCTTAGGCAAAAGATAGTTGAAGTCAATCCCGACTTGCGACGACTACTTTTCCGATTTTAAATTAAAACCGAAAACTTAAATTTTTTTGATTTTGAGAAAAACAAGTGACAAAACAATTTGGATATTTGCCGAACTAGTCGGTCTTAAAATTTGACTTTAGAGTCGCCACCCCTCGGGATACCGGTTTTTGAAAAACCAAATTAATTATAAAAATTGACTCCGTTTTTAGGATAAAGCAATGATCAAAACCAGAGTTCAGGTAAGAGGGTTGGGTACGTTAACCGAAATTACATTTCAATTAACGCCCGATTTAAGAAACCGGCCTCTCAAACCAAACTCGTTTTCCAAATAAGTCAAGTCGATTAATTTAATTTTTGAAAACAACTACACGATTTCCCCATTCCTGCTTTCCACCTGTTGATGTTTGATTTTGGATTTTTACCAAAAAGTGGTGATAAAATATTTTTGGTTCGCGCGTGCTGAACTAGTCGGTCTTAAAAAATAATTTTAGAGTCACCACCCGCTTTCGGGACACCAATTTTAATTTTAAGAAAAGTGACTCCGTTTTAATTTTAAAAGCACTGGTCAAAATTTCAGAGATTCGGGTAAGGGGGTAAGGTACGACGGTTTAAGTTTTACTTAAACCGCCGCTCGGCAAAAACCGGCCTCTTGGTTTGTTTAATTTCCAAAATTTAAGTTTTATTATTTTTGATAAAAGCCGTTGCGTGATTAACTAGCGATGTTCCTAATTGGCGTTTTTCGGTCAATTGTGAAAACGATTACAAACAATAA
>CANUEY010085134.1:0-20539 GCA_948099555.1 Croton setiger
GAAGAAGAAGAAGAAGAAGAAGAAGAAGAAGAAGAAGAAGAAGAAGAAGAAGAAGAAGAAGAAGAAGAAGAAGAAGAAGAAGAAGAAGAAGAAGAAGAAGAAGAAGAAGAAGAAGAAGAAGAAGAAGAAGAAAGTGGAAAAGAAAAATAAAATATGAGTTATTAAGATAAATGGTAATTTAGACTATAAACAATAAAATATGTTATTTTATGAATTTTTAAAACTTTATGCAATTTTTTTTTTTTGGAAATAACATGCTATTGGATTTGGAATTTGAAAGGGAGAGAGGTATAGGAGTGTTTACAGGTAGAAAATATGACTATTTAATTTGATGTATGTTTAATTTTAAATTTTAATAATAATAATAATAATTAAAAATTTAAAAGTTAAAATTAAATATACACATAAAAAAATAAAAAGGATTTAATAGTATAATAATATAAAATTTAAGGACTTGGAAAAAATATAATACAAAGTGTAATATTGTTATTTTAATTTAACTTAAGAGACACTTAATGTTCATTCTGGACGGAATGAACTAATAGTACAATTTTTAAAACTATAAGAATCTATTAATATAATTTTCAAAATAAAAAGATCTCAAATTATATTATGCAAAATCTCATTAATCTATAAATAATTACTCATATATTAATTTGGCATCCCAATTAACCGAGCTTGGGTTCACCCGATTTCAATTAACCTGGGATTTCAATCAAACCAAGTTTCATATCGGCTCGGCTATAGGGTTTTGCACCAAAGAAAAAATAACTCCTGTTGTTTGCAGCATAGCTCTTTTTATTCCTCAACCACTCGTCTCGCTGCTATATTCACTTTGCCTGTAACGAGCTCTTTCTTCCAATCAGTGCGACTGTTACTCGCTTTTCCGTATTCCTGAGTGAGTTTGAATTTTGAATCGATTGAAGTTTTTTGGTTTTTTAGTTTTGGATTTAGTGGACTTTGAATATCGTTTTTTGACTGATTTCTCACCCAATTCATTTGAAATTCTTTAAAAGATAGTAAGTAAATTAGGGTTTGATTCCTTCCATTTTGTGCTTGCTTTATAGTTTTCGTTGTTTTTGAGTAATATGATGAAGTAATACATATTCGATGGCGTTGATAAAATGATGGTGTATCTTTTAAGATGTGCGTTTTACTCATTTTATACTAAAATATATTAAATGGGTATTTATAAGGTCTCTTATAGTGAGCCGAGTAATGGAAGTCCTATTTCCGACTGGCTTAGATATGATGAGGAAGGAAAGAGTTTGTAAGTGTACATTGAAGCCGATTTCTGTTTCCTAGTATATCTAAGATTTATTTGTTTCTTTCTTTTCACTAGGATTCTGGTTTTATTTTATGATCCTAATTAGTCCTATTAGGATTTTTTCCTAGGCCTTTGTAAATAGAGTGGTTGATGTATCTCTATGACAGATTATCAATGAAATTTCAGCAGAGTTATTCTTCCAAAACACAGGGTATATATGTGATTGTTAGTGCTATGGTGTGTCCAGATTATTCCAATAGTTAATTTTAAATGGATATGTTTTCTGTATAGTTAAATGGTTTTGATAAGGTTAGTACATTTTTGAGGCACATTAGGACCTTTTTGCTTCAGAGTGCTCTTGGCTCATGAGCCATATTGAATAGAGTTTTGATCTCATTTCCTCTGTGCATGTTTAGTGTAGTAGTATTTACATAAGTGAGTTGGGTGGTTGTTTGTATTGTCTTTTGACAATCTCTCTATGTTGTTTTGATGTGCTTGTTTTATGGACGTCATAAGCTTTTCTGTATTGTTTGTTTTCGGCAATTAACTGCATCTTATATTTTGCATTGGAAAGGAAATTTCCAGTAAGAATTACCGAGACTAGGTCAGAACTCAGTGCAATACAAAATGTCGCGGAAAGGTTTGATGGAGCAAGACTTGAGTAAATTGGATGTAGCTGAGCTACATCCACTTTCTCCAGAAGTTATATCACGCCAGGCCACTATAAATATTGGTAAATTTTCATATTTGTCTTGCATGCATGAATTGCTATTACTTGTATAATGTTTTAATTGTATGTATGAATTGTTTGTACTGCTTTGTGAGTGTAATGGTCAAGATTGAGAATTTGAGATTGTATGTTTTACTCAGGCACTATCGGTCATGTGGCACATGGGAAATCAACAGTTGTGAAAGCAATTTCTGGTGTTCAGGTAAATAGCTGCTTCATGGTGCAATTTTGTTCTTTTTTAGAATTTCAATGGTTCATTGCTGGTAGTGACTGGACATTCCTTTTATGGAGCATGCTAATTATGCGTTATCTTATTCCATGTAGTAAATCTTGTATCTATTTTTCTCTGAGGAGCCAATTAATTAAGTTACTGGCATTATTTGTTCTCTTGTTACTGATTATTTAGATTCAATAAAAGCTGCAATGCCAATGTTGTTGCAATTTGAAAGATTAGGGATGAAATATTGTCTCTAAAAGTGAAGAAAGAGGCATTATATGTTAATGTCAATGTCATTATCAAGTATTTGAAGCAGAGGGGTTCATCGTTATGCTACAAAACAGAAGTCTTTGCACCATAAATACCTAATTTCACACTCACTTAGCTACCATGGTATTGATACTTGTCCTAGATTCTAGTGCTTTCACAGTATTCAGGATGTGATTTGAATATTTGAGTCTCCCCAAAATCATTGTCAAATGGTTCAATGAAGAGGAAAAAATAGGGAAGATATACAATGCCTTACTGTTGTTTTCATTAAGATGTGTAAGTTTTGGTTTATTATGTTTTTGCAGACCGTTCGTTTTAAAAATGAGTTGGAACGCAACATTACAATTAAGCTTGGATATGCAAATGCAAAGATATACAAGTGTGAAGATGAACGGTGCCCACGGCCTATGTGCTACAAGTGAGTTGGAATATCGGTGAAAGCATATGAATAAGTTATATGTTTCATGTAATTGAGAAATCACTTTTGTAGGGCATATGGAAGTGGCAAGGAAGATAGTCCCATGTGCGATGTTCCTGGATTTGAAAATTCAAGAATGAAGTTGCTGAGACACGTATCTTTTGTTGATTGTCCGGTATAGTGAACCTACAACTTTGTTGTTTGTGCTGGTATAAATTCATACTATTATGGTATTGCTTGTTATTTTCTTGTTTATTGAGATGAATTTCATTTTTTCCTAGTTACTAGTCCTGTAATTCAAGTTGCTACTGCTGTTTATAGCATCTCAATTTGTTTACCATTTAAAATGCATGCTGTCTTTCTTTTTCTATAGGGTCATGATATTCTCATGGCTACAATGCTTAATGGAGCAGCAATTATGGATGGTGCATTGCTTCTCATTGCTGCAAATGAAAGCTGTCCCCAACCACAGACTTCTGAGCATCTCGCTGCTGTTGAAATTATGCGTCTCCAGCATATCATAATTCTTCAAAATAAAGTTGATCTGATTCAAGAAAATGTAGCCCTCAATCAGCATGAGGCTATTCAGAAATTTATTCAGGTTTAGCATTCCTTCTCTCCTTTCTTTCATTTGATGCTTATCTGATTGGTAGGCTATGCCTATTTAAGATAGCATTCGTAGAGCATGCCCCCAGCACCCTCAAAATTTCAGATATGTTCATAAATTAATAACTTAATTCAAAATTCAAATGGAAGAAAGCTCTACAAGTTCTACTTGCAATTTCACATATAAAAGAATATATTATATTTGAAATCATTGGACGCCTATATACAGCATACATAGTGTTTCCTGTATGGCAATTATTCATTCTTATCAATTATCCAATAATTTGTGCATTTTGAGCTTGCTGCTGAATCAATCTCTGTTTGCAATTCGTATTTTATGCATATCTATTTTGGTCGTAGGAAAAAAATTGAAATAAAAAAGATGCCAAATACACTTATTTCTAGATTTAAGTATATGATGTAAGATATGGTGATATGTTGCGTATCATGAATTATGAACTGTTTGTCCATTCACAATTTCTTTTCAGGGAACTGTTGCTGATGGTGCTCCAGTGGTTCCAATTTCTGCACAGCTCAAGTACAATATAGATGTTGTTTGCGAATACATTGTGAAACAGATTCCTGTTCCAGAGAGAAACTTTATCTCACCGCCTAATATGATTGTTATTCGTTCTTTTGACGTCAATAAGCCTGGATTTGAGGTTGACGAGATAAAAGGTGGCGTGGCTGGTGGGAGCATCCTA
Source organism: Croton setiger (assembly GCA_948099555.1). Lineage (NCBI taxonomy): Eukaryota > Viridiplantae > Streptophyta > Magnoliopsida > Malpighiales > Euphorbiaceae > Croton > Croton setiger. The sequence continues at coordinate 4,213 of CANUEY010085134.1, forward strand.
AGGGTATGTCTTGGATAATGTTTCCTATTTTGTATTTTACATTTCTTTTAGAATTGCAAATTGTTTTCTAATTTTATTTCTTCATAGGAGTGACTTTTGTACTTATATTAAAAATCTTTCATGTTCAGGGTGTTTTGAAGGTGAATCAATTTATTGAAGTTCGTCCTGGGATTGTTGTTAAAGATGAGATTGGGAATATTAAGTGCACGCCAATATACACGAGAATAGTTTCTCTATATGCTGAACAAAATGAGTTACAGTTTGCTGTCCCAGGAGGTCTTATTGGCGTTGGCACAACAATGGACCCTACTTTAACTCGTGCAGATAGGTTAGTGGGTCAGGTTCTTGGAGATGTTGGGTCACTCCCTGAAGTTTTTCTTGAGCTTGAGGTTAGTCTCTGCAACATTTTCTTTAAAAATTAATATTTATGCTGTTTGCATGAGCAATTGATTTGTATTTTTATGTTCTCAAGTTTCTTAGCATGGCATAAATGCATATGGATGCATCATCACATGGGATCTTTCTTAGGTTGAATGTTTCATTTTGAAGGTTGATAGACTTGTTATGAGGTTATTGTTATGTATCTCTAATGGTGTTATGGTCTTTACTTTGCAGGTAAATTTCTTTCTTCTTCGACGACTTATTGGTGTTAGGACAAAGGGCTCAGAGAAGCAAGGGAAGGTATCAAAGCTAGCTAAGGGAGAGATTCTTATGCTTAATATAGGGTCCATGTCTACTGGTGCTCGTGTTGTTGCTGTGAAAAATGACCTTGCAAAGCTGCACTTGACATCTCCGGTGTGCACTAGTAAGGGAGAGAAAATTGCATTGAGTCGACGAGTTGAGAAGCATTGGCGTCTAATCGGATGGGGAATGATTCAAGCTGGAACAACCCTGGAAGTCCCACCGTGCCCCTTATAAGTGATTTTGAACTAGCGAAAGCATAGGAGAGAATTTAGTTAAAAGAATCGCTTGGAACAACATTTGTCTGGTCTTGTGCATTTTTTTCCTTGGATGCTTGTTATTTTTTGGCTTTGTTTCTTTTTTTTTTTTTTTTTTTTTTTGGAAATCTGAAATTCAAACAATCATTGATGAGAAGGATTATTGAGAAATTGGATAATTGGGCCAACTTGCTGCTCATGAGAATAATGCAGCCAAATATCGCATATTCCCGTTAACTGACCGACTTTAAATTGTGAAGGAAGAAAAATATTCCAATTTAGAACTTAATAAATGCAACATTTGAGAAATTTGAATTGACAATAACGAAGTTATTTTTAGTCGAGAAGCATAACTTTAAAAATAAAAATTATTGTATTCAAGTATAGATAACAGCGCAAGAAAAGCATGCAACAAGATAAACTATGTTCAACATGAGGTACAAGAATCCTAGCCGCAGCTGCACCAACATTCAACTGCGACGAAATTTGGGTCGAACAACAATTACTCCTGGCTTAGCCTCATCAAAGTGATACCTATCAACATTGAAAATGGTGCAATGAAAATACTGCAATTTCATTCTTCAATCCCAAAAGAAATATCGAAGTCATTGGATATATCAGCTAGTCAAACGAAGAGACGCAATTTAACATTATACTAAAATATTAACTCATAAACTTTTAAAATAGAAGAAAACATATTACCTATTCTCATTCAGGAAGCTCCTCACAGCAGCTGGGAGTGCAGCTTCACCCTTGCTATGGTTGCCTACACCTAGATGGGGAGGAAAACAGTAAATGAGTCGTTCTGTCGCACCCTCAACCTCTAAAATGGGGATACAAATCAATTTCTGAAACACACTACAAATTGCATAGTGAAACACTCTTCATCCTACCATTATGAAAAAACTTTTACAAGAATCTGCAATCTTATTTTGTTTATTAGTTTACTATCAGGCAATCCACCTCTTAGTTTGTCATATCCCGCGTGCACACACAAGATAAAAACAAAGTTGATTACCATTTGCAATGATCAGACATAAGCCACCTGACATAAATACCCAAGTTTATTTATTTGCCGGTAGCACAATGTGTTTTAAACATGCCATAACTCTGGAAATTAGAAGCAAAAATACTTAAATGCATTTACATTATGATCACGAAGAAGCAAAATACCTGTTATGACATGTAATGATGACGATTTCAGCCTAAACTCTGTCGGTTTTTTATCTACGTACTGTGCATTCATGCCACTAAAGGATTCAAGTGAGGAGTGAACATTATCAATTTCTGTACTGCTTGGATATACTAGTCGATTTTTTGGAAGAAGGGTCTCAATTTTTTCCAGATGCTCTTGTAAGGCTCGAACAGCCTCTGCTGCATGAAGACCGTGCAAGTCCAATTTCCATGGATCCTTATCATTATTTCTCATACTTAAAATTTCCTGGGCTGCCTTAGCATTTAGTCTTTCAGCATCCAACCTTTCATCAGTAGCCTTCAGTGAAATCTGATGAGCAGAAAAATAATCCCCTCTCAAGAAGGCGTGAGTGGCTGCCCTGGAATGCTTAGATGCCAACCTGGTGGGTACATGAACTAAGAATTCTTAACACAGAAATATTTCCTCGTCAGTATCGAAGTAACATTGTCATGTTAGCATACATTAGAAGCCATATGAACCATGACTTGATGGGCATTGATGCCTAGAAGCAGTTGAAGCTAAAGAAACAGAAGCTGAAACGAAGTGTTTGAAAAGTTAGAGCATTTGAAGCTCACAAAATATTCTTTAGCCAAGTACTTAAAATGTCGCTACTTTGAAACCTCAAATCACACCTGACCACCATATTTCACTTCTAGCAGAAATATAAGATCAGTTTTGCACCTATGACATTTCTATTATATGAAGCAGCAACAAAAACAGAGTTAAAAGATAGACATAATCCATTATTTCCAGATGAAAGCATTTAGTGAGATCATGCAATTTAATACTTCAACTCAACACAGCATAGTATATCATCGGACTTTAAAACTTGAGGTAACAACAGGTTACAGGATAGCTTAACAATGCTTTCAAGGAATAAATAGGCAAAAAGGACACGCAGTTGCTTTCAAAATGTTTCTGAAATGATCGACATCATGAAAACACATTACTGAGATAAAGCATACACATTCAGGAGGACGCAAACCTGATCTTCCTAAGAGCATTTCTTCGATGGCTTAAGTAAACATCGTGTTCATGCTCTTCCCACTCAGGCTCGACTGGTAAGGATCTCAAGTGTTCCATGATTAGCTGCATGTTTACAACTTTATCCTCGGAGAGCCTCTGCCCAGAATAAGTTTGCGTCTTTTCTTTAAATTCTTTGAAAGCATCCTCAAGAGAAGAGCTCAGGTCAGTTATGTCTGCAGTAGAATCTAAAGTCTTTCCTAAAACACCACCCTTGTCTTCTCCTTCGCATCGATGAGACACATAACAATTAGATAAACCAGTCTTCCCAGAGCTGCCAGCAGAAATATCATTCAATAAAGTTGTAGCCTTATGTATATCATTATTAACCTCAAATAGAGCAGAACCACCATCTGTTTTCAATTTATGGACATTGACATTGTCTGGCAAGGAAGGTCGGCACAAGGAAGAGAAAGGTCTTGAAGAAAAACCATTATTGACTGGAAACTTCCCATTGGGATTGAGAGCATTGGCTGGCAGGGGAGGGAAAGGATCGTTGCTCTGAAGCTGATATTGATTTGGACCTTGTAGTTGCTTCTGACGCTGCTTGAGGTCAAAGGAAGCCCAACCAGGGGACTTACCTCTAGCCCGTGAGTTTTTGACATAGGAAGTGCTCATTTTGCACAAAAGCATACATTAACAGCACCACCTTAAATTGAGCAAGTGAAAATGAAAACTTTTTAACTCAACAAACAGCAAAAATGGGGCAATTTTCACAAGTAGGTTATCACGGGTTCCTGCCTAATCTTTAATTTGTAAGACAAAATTCCCTTAACTTTGATTCCTGCACAAAAGCTTTACTTTTTCAAGACTAAAGAATTCATTAAAAAAAAAAAAGCAAGTAATACCAATAATAAAAGCTATTCTGGAAGATAAACGCGCAACCAAGGAGTCAATCGATCCAACGGCTGAGATGGAAAGGCAAATAAGAGATCAGAATACAATTTTGAGCTGAATACTGCCGCCGGAGACTCGTTTGATGACAAAGCGATTCTGCTTCTGCATCTCATATCCATAAATCCTTCCTGCAATTTTCTTTCTTTGATGAGAGGAGAGGAGAGGAACCAAAGATTAGAATTAGATTGAAAAGGGAAATTTGTAAAATTAAATGTAAGTTGTATAAAAATGGTTGGCGGCTGAGACGAGAAGGATGAAAAGGTGGCGGCCCCACTTGCTCCGATCACCAGTCCAATCGATTGGTGTTTTATTTTGACACGTACGTTGTGTGTTGATTTGGTTTGATTAGTTTATTTTATTCTGTTAAATGGTTTGACTCGATTAATTTAATTTGGTTAATTGATTGAAATCTACCGCTCGGTTAACGAATAATAAAATTAAAAAGTTTACTAATTAGTTATCGGTTTGACCATATATATAAACCACCTTTAAAAGAAAAAAGACTATAAATAAAGGATAGAGCTATTATGAGAGCTAAATTTGTTATTGCCAGAGCAATTAAGTTATTAATATATAACTCTTTAACCATTTTTTTGTCTCTGAAATGAATTGCCTAAAAATAACAACCACGCTCATCCTGCTGCACTTCCATCAGAATTAACAACCACGCCATCTGCTATTCTTGGTGGCCATACAATAAACGACATTCTGACTTATATATAGTGTAGACACAAAATACATGCAAATTTATAGTATTACATAAAAAATTATAATATCAAATTTTATTGAACAAAATTGTTAATTACTCGTAAACATTATTTCCAATAAACTAAAAGAGAAAAACTAAATTTTCTACTATGAAATATTTAATAGTTATTTTCAATAGAAAAGATTTGTTGGTCAATTGCATATAAATGAAAAATTGAACAATAAACCTTTTATTAATATGAAAATAAGTGAGTAGGGATAGCTACAATAGATAAAAGAGTTTGAAATCTTGATTTATCATATTACCATACAAATATTATTTCATATATTCACAATAAACATTTCAATATCACATAAAAAATGAAATAGCAAATACTAAAAGCAACATAATATGCTATTAATCTACTATAAATAAAATAAATTTAAGAGTCTATATTTAAAGAGTACTAACCACTAATGATTGTTAAGTAGAGAGTAACATCAATTCAGTACTTTCATCGAACATCTTGAAAAAATTTTATTTTATTTTTAAAGAAGCAAAAGAAGAACTATGATTCAATAGTAAAATGATAATCAAAATCCAATAAAACAGTAATAACTTTTCTCAACCTTTGTAATTTTCAAATAGTAATTATTATGTGCTTTAAATTTTAATTAATATTATAACATCGGAAATGGAACTTGGAAGCCAAAACGACTTTGAAATCAAAGGTTTAGATTTGTACATTTAACTATATACTCATATCTTGCCAATTAATCATTTCCTCATTTTGAATTGTACCACATCATTTTATAATCCTTAGTTTTTATATCTTATTGATTGATTGATGATTTGATGCCATTTTATGTTTTGTATGCAATAGTATGATATAAGTAAATACATATATATTCAATAAAAATACACATATTTTTATGTATTTCTTATTTTTAATATTAATAAATATGCATATTTATTTATATATAAAAAGTAAATAGGTATATATGTATATATCTTTGCCTTTCAAAAAAATATATTACATTAATTAAAAAATGATATTTATTTAATATTATATTTAAAAATAATATTTACTTAATATTTTAAAATACATGATATTTATGGTTCAATAATATTGATTAAAAATAAGTATTAAAAGTTTTTATTTATTAAAAATTTTCAAAAAAAACAATCCTAAATTAATTTCTTAAGATGTGATTACTATTTTTTTTTTTTTAAAAAAAAAGTGAATACTAATTAGTGATTGAAACAATTTGATTAATTGAATTGAATTAAAATTCTACCTAAACCAACTCAACACTATTAAAAAAAAAAAAAAAAAAAAAAAAAAAAAAAAAAAAAAAAAAAACCAACCCAACCCAACCGAACGTAACGCTAACGCCTAACTATTCATCTTACCGTTTTTCTAAACTAAAATTTAAAACTACGTCGTCTTTTGTGCCTTTACTTTTGCAGATATGAGGCATTTCCAAATTGCTTCGCGAAATTGCAATTACTAGTTTGCTTTTCACGAAAGCCTTTTTAGCGCCGTTTGCTTCCCTCCCTTCCTAATCTCCGGCTCCTTTTCGTCTTCCACCGTGTTTATTCAGTATCGACAGTTTCAATCTCTTATCTGCGGTTTCTCTGGTGTTTCTCTTCGAAAGCACTCCTCCTTCTACGGACGATTAGCACCGTCGACCAGATCACTCAGTTCAAGAAAGCCTACACTTCGATAATTACGTCTAAGGTGTATTTACTCAGATCTCAGTTTTCTCTTTTGATTTCCAAGATCTACTTGTCGCTTCTTTTCTTTTTTAGTTGATTGATGATTGTTCAATCTTTGTGACTTTCTGCTGTACATTTGCTTGAGACGATAATATTTTCATTTTTCTTTGGTATGTTTGCCTAGTGTGTGTGTGTGTGTGTTTTTTTTTTTTTTTTTTTTTTTTTTAAATTTTTCTTTCGATTTTGTTGTTTAAAATTATATAATCATAGATTTTTTTTTTTTAAAAAAATTAATCAATCTTTGATTATTCTTGGATTTATTACCATCTTTCATTGTTCTGATGAATTCTTTGTTTGTCGATATTTATCCGCTTATAGGGATGATCATCCAAAGCTTCATAATAGTCTCTCTGAGATTGCAGTGCTTTAATCTTTCAATTCATAGAAGCATTTTCTTGAGTTTTTAGGAGCTTTGGCTGTCCGTTCTAAACAAATGAACAATTATATCCTTGCAGAGTGAATCAACTGTTTTTACTTTGCCAGAGAAGAGATTAAGCATTTAGGAGTGGTAAAAATTCACAGAACTAGTAAGTTTCTTTATCATGAGACATTTAATTGGTCACACTTAGATACATGGATGATCACTTAGATGAGATGTGCTTGAGGTAATAGAAGAGATAAGAACAATGTGCTGTCTCATGGAATAATAGGAATTTTCTCTTTTCTTATCTCAATTTTATGTGGCTAAGATAAGATTATTATTAGCAATTCTTCATTTCCTTATATGTTGTCCTCTGTTCATCTCCTTTGGGAGATGTAAGGTAATTGATGACTCTCAATTGTTTACTCTATTTTTGTTCCTACTACTGACCTTCATATTTAACCAATATGCTTCAATTTGAATTTGTAATGGTGCTTGGAAATTGACCCTTGCAAATCTTAATATCATAAGTAATGATAATGGCTAGTAGATTTCCTTTTTGTTTCTTTGGCCATCTGGATATGTCCTCCATCTCAGTTTGTCCTCTTATGTTTCTTTTTTTTTTTCTCTTATTTGGCTTGCTTTATCAAATGTGAGAACCTAGGCGCAGTCATCCCTTTGTTCCTTGTGCCTTTCACTAGTATGATCTACATATTCTTAGGCTTGGAAGATCTTTGTACCTTGCATCTTTATTATTATCATTACATATTTTCGCTTATAATGTAAGTAACATGACAAGTGCTTCTCTTTGATTTTTATCTTATAAATCCAGTAGCAGAAAAAGAAAACAGAAACAAAAGAAATGGCAGAGGACAGGAGCATAACAGAAACTGATAAGAATGACCCTAGTTTAAGCATAAAAAAGAAGAAAAAGGGATTTATATCTCGTGTATGGAACAGTGTTTTTAGACTGCACGATGATGATTTTGAGAAGAGATTGCAGAACATATCTAAAGAAGAAGCAGCTGTTTTAGCTAGAATGAAGAAGCGTTCGCTCACTTGGCGAAAGATGACGAGGCATCTCATTTTTTTCTCAGTTATTTTTGAGGTTTATATCTTTTACTTTGACATTTGTTGTATTCCTATCTTCCAAGTGGCAATGAATTAATGTGTATATCACTGTGATGTTATAGTTATCACATGGATTTGCTATTCACAATCTTTTGTTACAATCTTCACTTATGATAATTGTTCCAAAATCCAGGTAATCGCGGTAGGTTATGCTATAATGACTACAAGATCAATAGAATTGGATTGGAAGATGAGAGCGTTTAGAATTTTGCCGATGTTCCTTTTGCCTGCTTTATCATCTCTTGCTTATTCTGCATTCGTGAGTTTCACAAGGATGTGTAAGTGCTTCAAACTTCAAATAACTTCGATTTGACCTTTTGAAGACTTTGATTTCCATTCAGGCTTTAGAGTTTCATTTTCTTTTATATGTTTGCAAGGCTTGTTCCAAGGACTTTATATGCCTTCTTGGTTCTTGCCTTCATTTGGATTTCATTATTATAATCCAAAATCTTGTGACTACAGATTTCAATCCTCGCAACGTATTTGTCATACAGGATTTGCATTTTAATGATCCTTAAATTCTCGCAGGTGATCGCAAGGATCAAAAAACTCTAGAAAGGCTGCGGGCTGAAAGGCAAGCAAAGATTAATGAACTCAAAGAGAAGACAAATTACTATACTACTCAGCAGCTAATTCAGGTAAAACTATTGCAACAGCTATATTGTTTTGTTCTTAATGTTTGTTGCCCGTACAACTTTCTTTTAATCTTGTTTATACTTGTGTAATAATGTATGCTTTCGTGTTTCTTTCCAAAATATCAGTATTCAAGGCATCAGCATAGATGCACTTACCTGGCAGTCTTTTCTCTTTTTATTTTTCCCTTTAGATTATGAATTGACAGCTGATTATATAAATGTATAGATTAATCATTTGAATCAGTGATGGGTAGTTTCTAATATGTCCAAGTAAGATCTCGTTGTATTATTCCTTTTTTTTTTTAAGTTTTTGAGAGTTTATTCTTGTGTTGGAAGTTGGAACCTAAGAAACATGTGAGGATAAATCGCCAACTAAAATTATGGACTATATTTGGTGTTTTGCACTCTGCATCTCATATGAATTAGTTTTATTTTCCCGTAGAACTATGTTTTATCTTCTTAGTAAGTTGGTATGTACAAAATCTTATTCTTTCTTGCTTCCAACAGCAATTATGTAATTCCTGATATTTTGTGAAGTTCTGCATGATAAAAAAGAGCAGCGTGGTGCATGAAGCTCCTGCTATGCATGGAGTCCGGGGAGGCTCTTTCTACATAATATAACTTAAACAAACATGTAAATTCTGTCCACATTCTCTAATGTTTCATCCTATCCTATGAATGTTTGTGGTAATTGTAAGGCTTACTGTCATTCAAAGTTTAGATTTTAATGGTGTAACAATTCACACAGTTTATGGAGGGGGGATTGAAATTTGTGGGTCAGTTTTCCTTTTATTTTTGAATTGGAAATGAATTTTGCAAGTGGAGATTCATGAAAGCAAAGTTAATGATAATAAAAGTGTGCACGTAGAGGTGATTGAGCAAACTACACTGCTGGAATGGGAAAGTTCTACTTTGAGTGATCTTTTAATTGTTGAATTGTTTCTTTTCTATTAAAGTGCATGCATTGATGTTATCCGTTTATGTTGAAGGAAATCAGTGCAAATAGAATAGTACTGTTTAGTCGCAACAGCAAATCAAATACTACTGTTTAGACACAAAGATGTTATGTTGCTCTTTGGAAGCCATTTTAGTGCTGTTTTTTAATTTCCAGTTTCACTTGGCTGAATGCTAAATTATATGCAGAGATATGATCCTGATCCAGCAGCAAAGGCAGCAGCTGCAACTGTGCTTGCATCCAAGTTAGGAGCAGATTCTGGCTTGAAAATGTATTTGGGAGCAGATGAAGATAAAGCTAACCTTCCAATAGGGAAGAGTAGAGATGCTGAGTTTGTGGAAAGGAGTGGCCTTAGAAATAGAAAGCAAGTGCGTAATAGATCTAGCAGTGCTGGGAGTTCTCCAGTGCACCATTTTGATGAAGAATCGATTCGTTCTGCCGAAAGCAAAGTTCTTTCAATTCCTGAGCATAATCAGCTGGTTGTTCAGCATCAAGATCCACAGTCTTATGGTGTGAATGATGGGGGGTGGATTTCTCGAATAGCAGCACTTCTTGTAGGCGAGGATCCTACACAATCTTATGCATTGATATGTGGTAACTGCCATATGCATAATGGTGAGAAGATTGCTTGAACACTTTTTTGTTTTCTAATTCATTCATTTGGATAGAAAAAACCATGCCCCTCCATTATTGATTTACTTGGACACATTTGCATGACATGGATACTATTGTTTATTGCTTAAAGTGTGTGACTTGCTTTTGTTTTTTCAGGCCTTGCAAGGAAGGAGGATATTCCCTATATTACTTATTACTGTCCACACTGTCGGGCCCTGAATCAACCGAAGCAGGCAGAAATTGTTTCTGGTTCAAATTTGGATGCTCTGGAACCTGGGGGCAATGTTGAAACTGTCGATGATCCTACCACCACGCACCTGATTCCAAGTGATAGTACCCTCCCAAGCATCAGCTCGACTGTAGTAGATTCAGAAAATGATAAAGTAACTGAAAAGCTGGCACAGTCCACTACTTAAAAGCATTGTCATATGTGATTACAGGTGATAAATTTCACCTTGTTTTTGCCTTTGATCAAATACGTGACTGTCATTGGGTGCTGGATTTGTAATAGAGGTGTGTATGTTTGAGATTTGGAGGACAGTACCCTTTGTACTTTATGATATATAAATGGATTGTGACTCAAGTCAAATATAACAGCGAAATTGTATCTTGTTTATTACGGTTAGTTTATGGTTAAATTGGGCCATATTATCCCATTGGAAAGAAATTAACATACTAACGTGGTTGAGTTAAATTGGAACATAAGATGTTGAGGTCAATGGCTGTTGAACATGCAAACCGTCTCTGCAACTAACAAGGTTTGCTTGGTTTCCAGAGCTGATTATATTTTTGCAATTGAATATGGAAAAATTATAAAAACGCCGTGAAGAATTATTATATTTTTTGTTCTTAAGTTTTCAAGAATCAATGTCTTTAGTTTCTATTTTTGTCCTATCAAAACCGTTTATATAATTTTATAATGCCAAAGGGTCTATTTGTAAAAATTTTAATAAAATAGAGGTCTACTGCTGTCATTTTATATCTTATAGCACCTTCATTCCTGTTGTACGATGTATAGTGGTTAATGGTGATTAGTCAAAATACTAAACTTTTTTTATAATAATTGGTGATATAATATTTATGTAATTTTTAGCGGAAAACTATTATTTAGATAGCTAACAGTGGGTGCATTATAAAAAAATAACAAAAAAAAGGTAAAACTTTGAATTGTGGACAGAATTAGGTCTTATGCAAGTTTAACTTGTGAAACACTAATGAAAAATCGAAATTACCCCTACTTTCGCTAGATGAACTTGCAAAACTAACCTTGGACTGTAGACCCTAAACCTTAGACCTAAACCCCGAAATCATAAACTCTAATCCAAGACCCAAAACCCTAGGACCAAGAACGGAAATCCAAGCTGTAGACCTAAGCCTGAGAGCCTGGACACGAGGCACTAAACCCAAAATCCAAAACCATATAACCTAGATCCAAAACCGTAGACTCTGGGCCGAATACCCTAAACCCAAAATCTTAGACCCTCAAACCATAAATGTTAAACACTAAGTCCAAGACCTTAGGCTCTAAGCCCAAGATCTTAAACCTGATGCCTTAGATCTTAGACCCTAGGCCTAAAACTTGAAATCGTAGGACCAAAATCCAAGGTTGTAGACCTAAGTCCGAGAGCTTGGACACACAATAGACCTTAAATCCAAAACCCTAGACCTCAAATCTAAAATCCTAGACCCGGCCTAAGAGGCTAAATTTATTTTAATGTTAGTGGGATTTGTGGGCGGGGACAATTATTTTCTTAGATTTAATTTAAGGGTTATAAAGTAAAGACTATATTCTTTCATAAGCTTAATGCTCTAACTCTCGGAACAAGCAGAAATAGGGACGAATGGAGATTTCATACAGGTGAAGAGGCAACCCACCATCGACCAAACAAACAAACTATTTTTAACATGAAGACAAAACAAACCATGGATTATGTTTATTGATTCTATGGCTTCATTAATTTCTTTAGTGCTTATGTGGGACTACCTATAAGATATCGAGTACAAAACAGATTATAATCATGCCTTAATCAAACTTGGTTCTCTGCAGTCTGCATGACTAAGTATTCCTAGTTCATTCAAACATTCAAGCTAAACCCATAGTACCATACTCTAATCTAATCAACACTACCTAAACAGCAAACTCATAGCAGAAAAAACACAATTAAATCCCAACAAAATTCAAATTAACTAGAGTTCATCTAAAAAAAGGATTTAGAGATTAGGGATTATAAAGAAGAAGAAAGTGATAAATAACTTTAGGGTGTGAACCGAACCAAGCTGGTTTGATTCAAAATTTCCCTTCTTAATTTCATCTACCAAAACGCTGTAGGAATAAGTGGAAAAAAAAAAAAATTTAAAATGGAACGCGGTCGTTTGCAAGCAAAACGCGGGGCGGAAATGATGAAACGCAGGATAGGGCGAGAGAACCTGCAAACAAAGCAGAAAAGGGAAGACACAAAATTGAAATTGAAATCAGAAAGGGAATCGCGAAACGAAGACCAAAAACGGAAAGAGAGAGAGAGAGAGGAAAGAGGAAGAAATAGAGAGAAAGAGGAAGAGAGTATCCGGCGACAACTTCTTGAGATGGATGACGAAGGAGGCTGCCGTTGGCAAGGAATGGAAAGAAAGCAGAAGAAAGAAAATGGGGGACCAAGGACTTGCTCCACCCCAAAGGGGAGGTAACGATGGCAGAGGGAGGAAGCCATGGCACATGATTGTCGGGCGTGGGTAGAAAGCACCCTTGTCGGCTGCAGCATAAGGACGAGGCACGCGGGGCAACCTCTTAAGAGGCTTTCTGGAGCAGAAAAAAAAGGGAGGGGACAAAGAATTGAGAGAGAAAACCAAGTGGGAAAAATCAGTAAGCTTTCTAAGTTAATTTTAGGGATTTTGATTTCTGCAATTGAAAAATTCTTAAATTAGGTTTTTAGAATTGGGATTTTGGTGGTAAACCTTCTTTTTTCTGATTTTCAGATAAACCAACAGAATTCCAATTTCCAAATCAATTCAAATTAGGATTTCTTTCTTAGGTTTCACCAATTCACTTGCTTTTGAGTGTTCATTTTTCTTGGGTGAGATAACTTGTTCTGTAAAAAGATTCTGGAATTCACAATTGCTGTTGGATAACAATATGAGGTACCTTTTGATTTCTGTTTCCATTTTAGTTTTTGCTCATTAGGTATGGATTTGTCCGGGAACCAGACTGATAGTGTTTAGGTTCATGACTGCTGCTGCGTTTCTCATTTAGAATAAGTTAATGTTGTGGTTCCTAGCTTATTAGATTTATCCATTGAGTTGTGTTATAATGTTGAATGCCATTTGGAGAAGCTCCTGTTTCTGTTTTGAATTTCGAGTTGGTAGAATTTTGCTATGAGTATACATGCTGTTTAAGGTAGCTTATTGCCCTTGCTACATAAAAATTGTCTTCATTTTTGTTGTCTTTAAGTTCCTCAAAATTGTTCATCTTTACTGTTTACGTTGTAGTCTTCTATCGTTAGTGGTTCTACTGCTTGAAAACCTTCCCTTTGTATGTTGGTTTCTGTTGTGCACTGCTGCAGCTGTCCCTAATTTATTGTTCCTTTTTCTTGTTGATATACATCAAACTTCCTGCTCCTTCTTACCAGTTTCTTACAATTGTTAGCATTGAGTTTCATCATTATTTCTGCCCTGGATAAAGTAATCTGTATGCTTTGGGTTTCTAGTATGACTGAATTGTTGTTCCTAGTAGATTGATTTAAGAATTTAGTGATAAATGACAATGGCTTTTGCTTGAACAGTTTCTGTCTTTGGTTGTTTACTTTTCAGTTTTGATGCTTTCAGCTTGCTTTCAATCTGCATGTTATTTGTTGTGTCTTTCATTTTCTTTCGTAGCTTACAAACCCATTTTGCATTTGTTGATTGCTGGATAGGTAGTTATTTGTGTTTTGTTGTTATGCTTGCCACCGCTATCATAAGTTTATGGTATTCATTAATATTCATTGCAAGTTCAATTGTGTTGTTCAAGGTCAAAAAAAAAAAAAAAAACCCCAGTTTCCGCTGTGTGTTTAGCCTGTGAATATCTGATTTCTGAATTGTTGTTATATTCCTTGCTGCTGCTTGTGATGTGGCGTTGTTGTCTTGCTGTTTTTGAGTATGCAAACTATGCATGTTAAATTGTTTTGTTGAAGTTTTCCAGTCCAGTTTGCTCCTGCTAAGGAAGTTGTTCGTTTTGTTGTTTCTCTTAGTTTCCAGTTTCTGCTCATGCTGCTTTCAGTCTGCCCTTAGTCCATACTTAAACTCTTGTGGTCCCATTACATGTCTAGGTTTCTGTCTCAGCTTTCTAAAACAGGAACGAGTTTCTGATCCTTATGTGAAGATAGGCTGTGCTACGTTATGTCTATTATTACTTGGCTAGATTTTTATCAGATAATGATGCAGATGGTCTATGTTCAGATGGTGGGATACCAACTCCTAATTAGGATGCTTTAGCTGACATTGATGCTGTTGGAGGTGTAACTCGAGCTGATGTTGTACCCACAATAGTAGAAAAACTCTCAACAGAAGCCTCAAATACTGATAATGAATGTAAGGAGTTAGTCGTTTCTGCAGGATTTTTGTATGAAATATACTTCTATTTTACTTTTTTATTCCTTAGTTAAGCTTTTTGATGTGCATATTTACGTACATGATAATGGAATAATTTACATGATGTTTATAGTGTCACACATGGTAAGGTGTTTTAGGTGGAATTTTGTATGTGAGTAACAAAGGGTTAAAAATTACTTCCGTCACTTAACTGTCCACTTTGGCCTTTTGCACACAAATTATGAAAATAATAAATTAACCTCAATTTTATTAAAAGTTTGCTGAGGTTACCTTAGTATCTTGCTACTTAAAAAGAAATCAATATATGTAATGGAACTAACATCTTTCTGATGCAACTCTGATAAGGATGGAAGATGGATAGGATATATAAATAAAAGCAAATTGAACACCTTAAATTAACAAAAAAAAAATGGAACAGAGCACAGGTAGTGTATTGTAGTAATTTTCCTTTTTTAGCCTAATTTGGATGCATTCTATGGAGTAGGTTAATTTATTAATAAATTGTCATTTATCATCCTAATGGAGTTGAAGGAATTAAATTTGAAAAGCTTAGATGAAGTTTTAAAAGTTGAAGAGAAACCTAATTTTTGAGTTTACAATTTAATACTTTATTTTTTGGGGGTAAAATGCATTGACCTTCAATGTGGGGCAAAAGGTGTAATATTTACACATCAGACAGGATATTTTTGGTTTTATTGTTGCAGCGATTTACCATTTTCATGTCATGTCTGATGAGCATTGATGATGTGATACAACTTTGTTCAAGGGTGATGATTTGATACCGTTTATGGTGGCTGTAGTAGAAATTTTATGAAATAGGAAGGTTTTAGTGTAGTTTTCAAAAGCTGTTTCTTACAAGACCTGTTTGAGCTTCTTTAATAATTGGTTGTCAGTTTTGTCCTACAGTTCATGCTCGGAGGTTGCAGGCTTTGAAGGCTCTCACCTATGCTTCTGCAAGCAGCACTGATATCTTCTCTAGATTTTTTGAGATTGTATTTGGTATTCGTCATAAGGTTCGCTCTAGTGCAATTTCTTCCCTTGATATTTATGAATGCTATGTGGTGTTGTGACATCATAACTTAAAGTAACACTAATTTCTTTGGTTACACCTGATCCCATAAATAGACTTGCTATAGCAACAAGCTCATTCACAGAACCAGAAACACAACCTTCCCTTCATAATACCAAAATACCAAAATATCTGCTAAGTGAAGTGTATTTAACCAAATTCTGAAATCTCAATGGAGTTCCTTGTCAACATTGGCATTGGTGTATACATGCTTTATTGGTTGCTAGACAATGGTTCATTTGTTAACTGATATTGCACTGGCCATTGCTTTGTTATATGGTTTAAAGTTTAGGATTTAGGGTTCGGGGTTCAGGGTTTTAGGTTTAGGTTTCGTGTTGCGGGGTTCGGTGTTCGGCCGATCGAACTGCGAATAGTTTTTTCGGTTCCGATTTCGGCGAAACTTTAAACATAAGCTTTTGTGAAATTTCCGGGGCAACACTGTGCATCTTATGATATTGTT
>CANUEY010085358.1:0-16733 GCA_948099555.1 Croton setiger
TATATATATATATATATATATATATATATATATATATATATATATATATATATATATATATATATATATATATATATTAAAAAAAAAAAAGAGCTAAAATTATTGTCTTACCTTCAATAATTGCAATAGATGCCATAGCAAGAAATCAATTATCATAACCAAGCAGAAAAGCTTCCCTGCCCAAGCGCCATAAAAGAGGTACCTAACAAACAAACATCAAGTGTGAGATCATTCTTCAACTTCAAGTGGCTTCAGAGACTTGCACATTCATATCACCATCAATCATCACCTCCCAAATAGAAACAAGAATTCAGGTAGCACTAGGAGATGCTTGGCAGCGGTCAAAATGTATTAGGCAACAAAGAACAATAATATTTAATTGCATCATTATAAATCCAAGAGAGTTTATAGCTCAAATTCTAAGTTTGAGTCCAAAGTCGATTAAATACAAGTATTTTCAGGTTATTATCATGATAATCTTACTTCAGAAAGCTCAAGAAAACAGCACAGGGTATTCATGTTAATTGGATTTGTACTGGATGAGTATCCTCATAATAATAAAAGATCTTGCAGTTTCTTACCGTGAGAGTCGTTCCAATAAATTTTGATTAGGACATTTCAAAGCACGGTCATATACAATCTCTGTTCTTTTGGCAACATCGTGCCAACTGTAAAGCTTCTTCATCTAGCAGCAGACATTAAAACAAATTTTGGCAATTGCAGAAGTTGGAAAAGAAAAATAAACAAGACAGTAAGTTGCAAACCAAAAAATGTATCAATTTGCTTACACGATCGTGCATAACTTGTGGGTCAATTCTTGGAAGAAGAGAAATTGCTTTTGTAATTGCCCGTACCATATCATTTGGATCAGGTTCTGCAAGTACAATCATGTCATCTGGTAGAACCTACAAAAAGCCACAAGTTAGAATTTTTTTTTTATGTTAGAATATCCAGAAATTTTCAATCACTGCAACAACCAGCAGGCTGAACATAATAATCAGAATGGATAAATTCCACAAGCTACATACCTCTGGGACTCCTCCAACTCGTGTACTGACTGTCAATAATCCACAACTAGCAGCCTCTAATATTGCTATGCAAAATGCTTCAGTTAAAGAACTGCCAAAAGCAAAATCATGAAACAAAATCAGAAAATGATAAAGGTAAAGTGACCCAGCAGTATAATGTTAGCAGTGGATTATTCAACTTGATCTAATAATTCATGGATCAACTATGATGTGAGATTCAGTTCTTCACTGTGCTTTTTTGTACATTGCATCCTAAAAGGCAGACAAGATTAAAGAGTTAAAAGATGGGAAACCTTGGTAATTCCATGTCCTAATCACAATTCATAGCCTCAGACAATTAGTTATATGGTTGCTAGTACTTAGGATGAATGATAGATTATATGATTCCTTCCGCTGCATTTAATTTTTCAGAATGGATTCAACTATTCAACTTTCTAGTTCCTTCAAAGAGCTGCAAAATCAGAAATTGGACCATGATACAGAATCCTTAGTACTTGTGGTTCACTAGTTTAACTTTTGGTTGGCACATTTTATTGAGGGAAAAGAATTTCTCATGCCCCAAACATCTTTGAGGTAACATTATAAAAGCTCATATCAAACCAAGCATCACGAAAGGCATCAATCCATGAAGCCAAAATTAAGTAAATTGGGAGTCCGCTGGATAAGATCAATCCGGTCTTTAAAGGGAGACCTGCTAAGGATAAATTATGCATACTTCCAGTGCCTTTATGGTAAGCAGGAACATAGGTTGTCAGTTTATTCCAAGTCTAAAGTTTTCAGAACTTTGCTAGAGTTTCTCAATGCTTTAGACTTGAGATCTAGTGCTCACCCATTTGTAAATTGTAGTTGAGTTGTTAGCTGCAAAGTGCAAACAAGTAAATAAAAAGGACCCACATATAGACAATGAACTGATCTCAACACCATACCTAAAAATCGAACTAACCCTTTCAGTTTGCAATTCCAAAAGCCTCCATTTAGTGATAAATCCAGTGCTTGACTATAAGAAATGAACTTTTATTCAAAAGTAAGGTGGATTTCTGTGAAAAGGAAAGACATTGAAAAGAAGCATGAACGAAATAAAATCCATGTCCTTGGATAAAGCAAGAAATAAATCCAATAATTATGGAATGCAGAAGCCAGAAGCTCTTTTTGAGCTAGAAATCAGGTAGTAAAAGTGGTACACTTTTTCAATCAGTCCCAGCAAGTTGGAAAGCGGGCCAGAAAACTGAAATCTATCACATTCCTTCAAGGAAAACTACCATATGCTCACCAACTTGACATATTCATTCACAATAAGAGCCCTACCAGCTAAGGCCAATCACTTTTTTTATTTGCTTAATAGACCTCTACTGTCCTAGACCTAGAAAGATTAAATTATAAAATAACCCTAAAAAAATTTTGGCTGTCGTCAATAAAAATCTATCAGCTGACTCAGGGGAATTTAATTGAATTTTCATGTTGAAGAACTCTGGTTTACAGACTTTACTACAGAATCTATTAGAGAACTATAGAAGACATTAGAGAATATATTAGAAGATTCAATACTATCAAATTATGACATCAAACAGTATTTGCACTTGGGATGCTTGCCTGTTTAAAAATACATGGCCAGGCATCAGGATAGGTCAAACATGGATCTCAATTATTATCGAACTTCCAAATGAATTACTATTTGCATATTCAAATTTGGGAATTTCTTACCTGTTTAAAAATATATGGCCAGAAACCAGGACAGATCGAACATGAGCATGTGGCACAGCACCCAACATTTCAACTCGATCTTGAAGAGAATGCTTCTCCCTCATCTCTTCCAGCCTAACACGTTTGGGTCCGTCTCCACCAACAATAAAGCGTACCTTAACATAAGTTTTCAATGAGATGATATAAAGAACAGTAAATAAAAAGTGAAACTTGCCGCTGAAAAGTCTTCCCATGCAAAGATATCTTACAAATATTTAACAAATAAGAAAAAGTTTGTTAAACTAGGAAGCGCAAAGCCATGTTATAGAGCCCAAATGAATAACAGCAGTTCATTTATTGAAAACTCAGTATGCCAAAGTTCTATACATACATTGTAAGAATAACTCAACATATTCATGGAAACACGCAGCATACACATTGAGTTCAATCATAACTTAAGTTAAAAATGTCTACTTTGGTATTTCATGAAATAAGAAGTAACACAAAAGTTCACCAAGAAACAATTAATATTTTTAACAGTGATACACTTTGAAATTTTGAAGAGTACAAGGTGTAAACTGCTTTTGACTAGCATCACAAACAGGATTTTTCTTTTGTTTGAACCCCGACCAGGTCACTTATCTCAGCCAGAGAGTATTAAAAAAGCAGTTCTCCAGTCTAAGAAAACCTGTAGTAGGAAATTTACTAATATACTAATCTTATTTAAAGGATGCCAATAGGTTCTTTGTGGGAGTCCCAGCTTTTTCTACAAAGGAAATTAGAACCAGAACCATGAGAAAGTAAACTTACCAATGCACCAAGGTTAATAAAAAAAAAAGTATATGAAAGGACAAAAAACAATTTCCATGAGAAAAGAAATGTCTAAATTGATATCCAATATAAGACTTTAATTTCTACAAATCGATGATGAAAAAGTAACATGTTTAGGCCCAGACTCTCTTTGTGCATTTTCCTCAGTTGATTCATAATGGTTGTCCTATAGAAAGGAATTTGCAGATCCTGCTTTACAAATTAGCTAAACTTTGCCCTTTATCAAATAAAAACATATAGATAAATACAACAGTGAGAACACGGCTCTGGTGTCCTTTGGATAAGGGAAAAATAAAAATTGAATGACAGGAATTTGAGATTGAAAACAAGTATGAGGATGTTCCTTCTATTCACAATCTACAGCAAAATTAGCATTAATAGGACAAAACATTAATAGTTGTATTTAACGAATGCAAATGCAAATTAGCATTGGTGAGTAAAATTAGTGCAAGGAAGATGTATCCTTGACAACAAAACTGTTGATAATATTTCTCTTTCTTTTTCATTTTTGGGTGTTTTTAGTTAGCAGGCATCCAAGTGACGGGAGGTACTGGTAGATTCATTCATACATTATTCTGATACATTTCACGTTCCACCCAGTATAAACCTCCAATGTGATTATCAAACACGGTCATTCAGAAGTCATTATATGACATGGACCAGGAAGACCAATAAGAAATCTAAAATATTATGCTTCCATCCAGCAAACAAAATCCTACATAAAAGAAACGACCATCCAACAAAAGGTCCAAGAAAGCAAATGCAAGGGGCACAAACTCATCAGAACATGAGAAATTAAATATAACAGTTTGAAATGCTCACATTTGGATGCAACCGACATACTTCTGGAATGACTTCAACAAGCAAGTCTGCACCCTTCCGATAAACCAGTCTGCTTATGACAACAATGATAATTTCACTACTACAAGGTCGCTCTGCGGAAGGCTTGAACATAGCAGTGTCCACAGCATTTGGTATCACAAAGACCTTTTCTGGAGGAAGACCTGATCTTAGCACTGTGTTTTCCTTGCTTGTATGAGAAACACATATGGCCTGAGTTACATCTGCTAAAGTAAACTGCAGAACTTTGTTCATGTGGATGCTTCCAACATCAGCAAACCCATAAAGTGAATGGTCAGTGAAAATAACTTTGTAACCCATAGTACGTGCATGCATCAAAGCTTCATGACAAAGTGTTGAGAATGCTTGATGACCATGCACCAATGATATTTTTTCTCGAATAAGAATGGTCCTTATAATTGGAAGAGTCCCATAAAAAGTTGGTAAAGTGTTCTGCATAACAAACGGTCTCCAAGGTACATAGTAAACTTTCAGCCCTCCAGTCATGTATCTGACCCCAGAGCGATTGCCATAAGCATGAGTCATAACCACCACCTGAAACTTAACATGTAAATAACTCATGCAAGCAAAAACATCTTGAACAAAATGATGTCAGAAAAAAAAAAGAAAAAAACAACAACGAAAACATGATAACGCTCTCTAGCAGATAGGAGGGTTAAGCTCTGACCTTGTGACCAAGCTTCAACAGGCATTGAGAAAGATAATAAATGTGGTTTTCAACGCCACCAAAGTTGGGGTAGAAAAAGTCTGACACCATCAATATTTTGTGCTTCTGATTATCCATCAACTCAATACCTGCACTAAAACTAACATCATACACATGAATAGAAACTATCCATGAGGCAATTTTATGAGGAACATGGACACTACTGAATAATAATAACAATAATACTATATAAAACTGTCACAAGACAAGATTGCCAGATTACACTTCTTTTCAGATGATTATCTGATAAATATTTTTGAAAACGAGTTACCAATTGCTCAAATCTAGTCTATTGTCTTAAGTGCAGAAGTAACCTAACAGTACTAGTAAAAATAGCTGTAAAATATATTATTCAAACATGGAAGGTTTTAGGTGCCCTCAGGTTTGATTTATGCTAGTATTTTCAGTGGAATCTTGGACGTGAGATCCACTAATCTCTTTTTATCTTTTATTGTTGAATTCATTCTCAAATTTATACCATGAATAAAACATCATGAAGACAAACCACATGTCACAACCCTTATTCTATTACACACTGCTGCAATTGAAATCTGTATTGTAGAGTCTAATGAATTTTAAACACCAAAAAAAAAAAAAAAAAGGAAAGTCTTTTCCTTTTGGGTTGTAAGGACCTGTCCAAATGTATTCAAATAATCAAATTTGATTGTGTAAAAAGTTCCTGCCAAATAGTTTAGAAGAGTTATGCCTCAAACTATATAGATCTTAGACAAATAGAATAGATCTAACAAGGATGGGAATCTTAAGATACATTCAATAAAACATCTATTTCAACAACATTTCTTCTCACTACATAAAATCCTTAACATCAACCTACAATCTTGTCTCACAGCAGACCTAAACTAAGCCACAACAACAATTATATGCATGCAGCACACTCTCTGGTTCATGATTGCATGTAGAACCTCAAGAAACTGCAGGTTTGCTGTCATAAGCCTCTCTGGCTTCAAGAACATCTGGGCAGTATCTGTTCATGAGAACTTCAACCTGGTCAGCAAATGACTTGTTCCCATTTTCACCGATGTGCTTGACCATTTGACTCCACCTTTTTCGACATACAGCACCCGACCTGTGCTCAAGAAGATTCTCCCAATCCACATCTTCCATAGAACATGCATCCAAATTATAAAGAGCAATCACAAGGCGATAATCATCCACATCATGCCACTCACCTTGAGCTACCATAGGTGAAGTTAATTGATCATACCACTTAAGACAACATGAAGGAGTAGCTCTAGTACCTAACTTGTCACTAATTGCTGTCCAGAATATATTATCTCGCAACATCCCATATTTGGTTTTTCTAACTTCCTCAAGCGCTTTCAAACGCAAATCTACATTCACTAAATCAAATAAGTTTTGGTACTCCTCTTGAGACCATTTCCCTTTGTTCCTATCCTTAAGTTTTATTCTGCGCCATGTATCTTTCACATGAAACCTGTGTTTGCCAAGCACCTCTGCCAAAGTTTTCCAGTCAGAACCATATTTCTCATGAAAACTTCGTACAATTTCAATCTCTTCAGGTGTCCATTTACGATTTTCACTCCTTTCAAACAATATATGGGCTCGATAATAGACACTAGAATGAGGTCTCCAAGGTAAAACAGCTCCTATTTCCTTCCAACAGTTTTTAATTTTAGGATACTTCTTACAGTGCAAAACCATATCTAGGCCTTCTTCACCCAATTCATGAGCATCAATATAGCTCAAAACAGCCACTTTAACCATCTCATCTTCCTCAGGTGAAAATCGCTTTCCTTGGACCAATTCATTTGTTTGAGTCTTTTCATCAGGACCATCAAATGAAGGGAAAACCTCCACATCCTCAGAAAAACTTACTCTCTTAGATTTATTTGGTGAGCACTTTTCTGGTGAATCTGTAGCCTCAACATTTCCATCCATTTTCTGTTCTCTTTCATTACCTTCTTCGAAACAATCATTTTTTTTGTTTTTCTTTTTCTTTTCATTTTTCTTTTTCTTTGCATCCTTACTTGAATGCTCAAGCTTTTTAATATGTTCATCCATGCATTCCTTTTCTTTTCCAGCTTCTTCTCCATCACGTTCACCTTCAATCACCATACCAACACCACCAATGTCCTCTCGTTTACGCTTCTTCCGCTTCTTCTCATCCTTTCCATTTGCTGCATTACAACTATCAGATCCTACCTTTCCATCTCCCATCCGTTTTTTAGTTACGTGTTTGTTGCCTGCATCTTCTATTTTATTACTTTCATGATCTTTTTTTATTTTTCTTAATCTACTTTCCGAATCCGCGTTATGCTGCATATCCTTTCTCTTTTTTTTCTTCATTGGATTTTCAATATGGACAAGATTCCTTCCATTTTCAAACTCAACTCCACTTTTTATCAGATGAGCATCAGCTGCATCATCATGCATTTCCTTCTTATTTTTTTTGTTTCTTTGATCAACTTCTTCATTGATCATCTCATAAAAATCATCCCTATTAGAGAACCTATGCAAGTCATCCACCTTTTCCATTACTTGAGGTTCTCCATCAGCACTACCTTCCCGAGACTTCCTATTCTTCTTCTTAGTTTCTATCTCCTGATTATTAAAGCCATACTCAATTTCACTAGCACTTAATTCGTGATCACTGCTATTAACAGATGCCTTCGTCTTCTTTTTATCATTTTTGTTGCTAAAAACTTTCTCTGCAGTGTTCTCTTTCTCGCTTCCTTTCTTCCCAGTACTTTTCGCACCCATATAGGCAAGAATTTCTCTCTAACCTTCTGACTGGTTACTGGAATCACTCACGAAAATCTGAACACAGACACACAGAGAGAAGTCAAATAACCAGTCAGTCATTTAATAATACAATTCTCTTTTGCATAAACTTCAAATTTGGAACCCATTTGCTTAAAGCACGCACAAATTTAACAAAAGAATCATCCATCATTCAAACCAGTTTAACAACCAGCATATGCAGTAAATCAACAGATTCTATAATATCTGTAAAATCAAATTCAAAATTTCATCCCTAATTTACCTGTACCTCCATACACCACAAAATTTCATCACCTCGAATTCAATAATAATCCTGAAATCCCAAAAACAAAACTAAAATCCTAAAAACTACACAAACCTAAAACCCTAAACAACTACACAAACTTAAAATCTTAAAAAAAATATCTTCTAGCTTAAATCCACAACTGAGGTTGAATCTCTTAGATCTAAGGAGGAAAATTAAGAATACAGCAAGATCTCTATCTAAGTTAAGTGTTGACATCCAATTCCTTATGGCAGAGCCCGCTCTTGATGTAGAGGGCCACTACACTACCTCAGCTAATTCAAATCCCTTCTTTCCCCAATACAGGGGGTGCAGCAGTGGGGAATAGAAAGTCCTTGTGTCGGGTGAAACAAGCAATTTCTTTAAAAAGAAGAACAAGCAAGTTAAGGCTTTTCAGCCGTATCGCGCTAGAGCGCTCCATCAATAGTTTGTTGCATCTCACCTGCGAACCTTGGAAACCAACCGGATTTGCGCACGGACGAAACAGAGAAATGGCGAAGGGAGCAGAAGAGCGGTGATTAAGTTGGCCGGCGCCGGCAGTGAGAGTGGGAGGAGAGCGTTAACGGTAGGAATGGAGATAAGATTGAAGTCTCAAGTCTGTTCTGTACGTGAGAGAGAGATGAACAGCAGCAGAACAATTGAAAAGAGAAAGAAAGGGGTATAATTGATTTTAGGGTTTACTTGGCAACGTTTCAGGCGTTCGTTGCCACTAGAACAAAAGTTAAAAATTTGATTGAATCGGTACAAACTTAAGGATGAAATTGAGAGTTCCAATTACAAAGAATCAACCCATGAAAATGAAGTCTTAAATATAAGCAAACAAAAGATTCATACAAAGCCTCGACATTTAGATACAGCAAAAGTGTTAGTATCTGTGTTCTAGGCCAATTAGTTGGACTTTTATGATATTCATCTTTATTAATAATAAAGAGGTTTTATAACTAGCATGAGTATCGATTCGATAACTATAAGATAATTATGTGTGTGATGATAAAAATCAATTTCATGATAATTGTTAGAGAACAGAGCATTGAATAGACGCATCTTGAGATCACTACATAGGTTAGTGTCATAAGTGAATCTCATGATAGTTATGAATTAATCATTTGACTTGAAATTGTCATAGTTTCCAACTTGATGACTGTTATGTTTTGACATAATCAAACGTTATCCGTAATTGGATAATCATAAAGGTTATGATCAAACAAGATAGAAATCATGTAGATGATATTGAGCAATCAAGATAGAATTTGTCCCTCTTTTTAAGAAGAGATATCTTCTCGGCCCCTCGATGAGTCAAACAGTGAAATGCATGGCCGTGCTCAGATGAATTGATAGTGTGATCAACCTCCTTTGTTTTATCAGTCTATTTTGAGAATCGAGTAATCATAAGTTTGGACCATATGATTATGACACTAACCATGACTAATGTTCAAACTAGATATCATGTGACAAAGAGATTAACGCATCTACTATTATTAGCCTTAATTGGACAAACCAACCTTATATTAATTGGGTAGTCATAATGTCTTGCTGGAGGTCAATTATGATTTATGTTCAAACTAGATATCGTGTGACAAAGGGATTAATGCATGTTCTTAGTCTTGTATGTGGATGACATATTACTCATTGGAAATGATATCCCTACCTTGCAAAAGGTTAGGACTTGGTTAAGGAATTCTTTCTCAATAAAGGACTTAGGTGAGGCTACCTATATCTTTGGATTTAAGATCTATGGAGATAGATCTAAGAGGATAATATGTTTAAGTCAAAATACATACATAGACAAAGTGTTGAAGAGGTTCAACATTCAAGATTCCAAGAAAGGATTCTTGCCTATGTCTCATGGTATTCATCTCAGCAAAAATCAATGTCCTATGACATTTGATGAGTGAGAACAAATGAATAAAACCCTTTATGCTATTCCATGTTATTTATTAGACCAGATGTTTCATATCCATTAAGCACAACAAGTAGATATCAAGTTGATCCTGATGAAGGTCACTAGATAGCTGTCAAGAATATTCTTAAGTACCTCAGGAGGACTAAAGATGCATTCTTGGTTTATGGAGGTTTGGATGACAAATTAATTGTAAATGGTTACACAGATGTTAATTTCCAAATTGATATAGACGACTTCAGATCGCAAAGATTTTTTATTCACATTGAATGGTGGAGCTATTAGTTGGAAGAGTTCTAAGCAAAGCACTGTCGCAGATTCTACAATAGAGGCTGAGTATATAACAGCATCAGATGTGTGACACACCAAAACAAACCCAACATCATTTTTGACGTCATTTCACGCATTTTCATCGAATACGCATCATTCTAAATTGAATATCTTATTGGTTAAGAAATATATGATTTGAACATGTTAAGAAAAGAAATAAACTACAAAAATAAGTTATGTTTTAGGCTCTTTTAAAGTCGGTAGACGCAAACGAGGCCCGTTTAGGGTTTTGGCTCGAGCGACCGATAAAATGTCGGATTCGTGAAAAATTTTAAAGAAATGAATTTGGCATTTTATTGTTTTGATTATTTACAAGATATTAAGTGTTTTGGAATCCTAAAACTACGATGACGTCGTACGATTTCATTTCTGCAAACATCATCGAGGTTACGGAGTCAATTTCAGCCGCCAACTGGGCCGCAAATATTTTTTGAAGCCGATTTCGACGAAATTTAAAATATAAGTTGTTTTTATTATTTAAAACTTAAAATCAGAAAAAAAATGACTTAAGGAAATGGATTTATACAGAAATTAAAAGGGGTAAAATGAAGGAGGTGAAAGAAAGCTTAAGCATTAAGTTAAAAAGGATAATTTTTGTGTTTTGATTAAAAAGAATAGAAGGAGGTGTAAAGTGAGTGCTTAGGGACTTAAGACATGATGTGTTGGTTCCGGTAACAGGATTGAAGAGGTGGTAGAGGAAAGAGAACGAGAGAAAGAAGAAGAAAAAAGAAAGAGAAAGAAAAAGAGAGGAAAAGAAAGAAAGAAAAGAAAGAAAAAGAGGAAGGAAGTTTGGTTTGATACCTTTAGAATGATCCTTATACTTGTAGGAGAAGGTTAAAAGTGATAGAAAGGGAAGGGAAAGGCTGGAAACCGAAAGGAAAGAGAAAACAAAAAGGGGTACAGAATTCTGGGTTGAAAAACAGTGTTTGGGACGGGGAAAGAGAGAGAAAAATAAGAGAACCTAGCTTGCATGGCTTGATTTGGGCCTGAAGGTTCTTTAGAGGGGGTGCAGGGAAAGAGATTGGTGGTGAGAAACGGCCAGATAATCGCCGGAGGTGGCCGGAAAAACTGTTGGAAGTTGGGAAGAAAACCTGCCAAAATCTGGAATTGTGAAAACAGTGATCGGGAAGGGTGCAAAAGAGAGAAAAATAGGAAAATCTAGCGTGCATGGTTTAATTTGGGCCTGAGGGATCTCTAGAGGGGGTGTAAGGGAAGAGATTGGTGGTGAGAAACGGTCGGATAGTCGCCGGAGGTGGTCGGACGAACTGCTGGAAGTTGAGAAGAAACCAGAAAATCGGGTAGAAAAAAACTAGAGTCTGAGGTTGAAGATGATCAAAACGACAGCAGGTGCTGCGTTTTGATCAAAATTTCACCTCCAGTACCTGAATTTGAAGCAACAAGTTCTAGAGGGGGATAGGGTAAACTACCCGAGAACCAACCTAGCTCACAGCTTTGAGGTAAGTGTAAACTTACTGATTTCTGTTTGTGAATTGTGATATGTTAAATATTATTGAAATTGAACTGTTTGGACTAGTATTGAAGCTCGATCACTTGATTTATATGAAATTGATATTATTTGATTATTGAACTGTTTGAACCGATACTGAAGCCCGGTCAATTGGTTTATTTGCTTTGAATATACGATTATTGAACTGTTTGGACCGATACTGAAACCCGGTCACTTGAAAATTATTGAATATTGAAACGTTGAGATTTTGGTCATTAAGTCAGTACTGAAATCCGACCAATTGACTTATTGAGATTTGTTATTGAACATATATATACTGTTTGGATCGGTACTGAAGCCCGGTCATTGATTTATCTGAAAATATTGCTATAAATGCTTATATGTCATATCAGTGCATCCTTACCGGACTTAATAAAGGCCGTTGTGATCGCCATGACTAGTATTTGCATATTTCACAAAAGAAACCTACCGCTTTCTATATGAATTGACTGATGGAATTTCGGGTCAACATATTGCTACAGATGGACCTTTGGGTTGATATATTGCTACAATAGACCTACAGGTCATATTTTGAACTGACCTATGATTCATTGAGGTCTATTGTTTCTGATTGACCCATAATAAATTCGAGTCTAGTGTTACTAGCCAACTATTGTCATATGCTCTGTGAAATTCCCGGGTGAGTACTCGGCTTCATAGATCACGACGAAATTAAATGGAATTACATGTCATTTGCATTTATGTTGTGACACCCCAAACCTTAACCTACGTCATTTCGACGTCATCACATGCATTTTATGCATTTTCAATTAAAAAGCATTTGGTTTGATATGATATATGACATGGACATAATTTGGAAATGGTAATACATGAATTAGAAATGTTAAACAAAGTATGTTTTAAGTTCGTTTATCGTCGAAAGACATAAACGGAGCCAATTAGGGTTTTTGGCTCGCGCGACCGAAAAAAATGTCGGAAACGCGCAATATTTTAAAGTAAATGATTTGAATATGTTTTGAATATGATAATATATGATTTGAATAAGAGAAACAAGTTATGTTATAGGCTCGTTTGCCGTCAAAAGACACAAACGGAGCTAAGTAGGGTTTTCGGACCCGCGCGATCGGAAAATGCCGAAATCGCGTAAAATATGAACCAAATGACTTTGATATTTTGATATATGTTTGTTAAAATTTTTTAGAGATTTTTGGAACCCTAATTGTGCGAAGACGTCGTACGGTTTTAGTTCCATAAAAATCGTCGAGGTTCAGACTCGGTTTAGGGCACCGAGCGAGCCGCAACCCCTTTTCGGATTCCGATTTTTACGAAACTTCAGACACGTGTTCTACATATTATTTTGACACCAAAATTTATTTTAAATGGCTGATGGAATGATTTTAGAGGCTGGTTTGTGAGGTTGAAAGATGAAAGTGAAAGAAGGAAGAAAACCTTATGGTTAAGTTAAGTTTAAAGGCTAAAATAGGTAAGTTCGTGTGCAAATTGACCCAAGCTGCTGCTGGCCTATTTGCTGTGGTGTTTGGCATGAGGTGGAGGCTGGAAACAAGGCCTAGAACAGCAGGGAATTAGATGGTACACGTTGGGTAAGTGAAGAAGAAAAGAAAGAGAAAGAAAAGGAAAAGGAAGAAAGAAAAGAAGAGAAAAAGGAACCATAGGTAAATCTTTCCATTCAACTGTTTTTACATGTTTTTAGGTTACATATGAAGTGATTTGAAGTGTTAAATTAGTTAGAAAAGGGCTGGAATTCGTGTGAGAAGAGGAACAAAATTCTGGGTAGAAATTCTAAGTATAGAGGCAGTTTTGAGGATGCTACCTTGGAGGATTATAACTTCTAATTAGTGAAGCCTATATGAGTTTTGGCTATATGAGTTTGTAGAGGGTATGTTTGTCTAGAGATCTGTCATTTTAGTTTGCCAAAAAACCACTGGAGATGGCCGGAAAAGTTGCTGGAAGTTGGGTTGAGAGTTAGGCAAATTCTGGATTCTGGGTAAACAGTGTTGAGGAGCCAACTTTGGAGACTTGTATCTTTTAATCTAGAGGGTTTCTGGGAATTTGGCTCCTATGGTTAGCTAGAGGGTGTGTAGAGGAAGAGAAAGGTGGTCTTAGTTGGCCGGAAAGCCACCGGAGGAGGACGTAAGGTGGTCGGGAAGTTGGCTGGAGAGTTAGGTTTTCAGGGCCAGGCAGGCAGGCAGGAGGCGGGCTGGCACGCGGATCAAAATGACACCGAGGGCGTGCGTTTTGATCCAGGCGCATGCGCGGCCGCGAGGCACGCAGAGGGGGCTGCGGGCTGCCCAAAACGACGCCGTTTTGGTAAATTGCATTTCTGGTGCCTGGATTTTGGTAAACCCTGTTTTGAACCCCTGAAGTTTAAATGTTTTTGTATTTTAGTCCAGCATAATGAATTTTGAGTTATTTTCAATTTAGTCGAGCAGATTTAAATTATAAAAATTGCAATTTGACCCCTGTAGTTCTGGAACTTTGCAAAATGGCCCTTCTAGGCAGATTTGGTAATTTTGGATAATTACATTTTGGTCCCTAAAGTTTTAATAATTACACTTTTGACCCAGAAACTTTTATAAATTATGTTTTAGCCCTTTCAACCTAATTTTGACGTCCTGAATCCGTTTTTGATGTCTGAAATTTATTTTGAGACTGTTTTAAGTATGAAATTAGAAATTTAAATATTTTAATTAGAGATTTAAATGTTTATTTAGAGATTTTGAATTGTGAATTTATTTTAATGAGTTAAAGAGTTTATTTAAAGGTTATAAATGGTTTTAATAATTATAATTATGTTTAATTATAATTATTATATGTTAAATAGAGAGTGTAAATTATTTTTATATTGACCTTAAATAATTTTAAAGTAGAGATTTTTAGAGATTAAGTTTTAAATTATAGAAAATTAATCGGATTGAAATTAGAACTCAATTAAATCAGAGAATTAAATATTAAAGCATGCATCATAGCTTATATGGGTTCCAGAGTTGATTTGTTGAACTTAGTTGCTATATTATGCATTATAGGAGCGTCGAGTCCTCGAGCAGGGCGGGGTGAATTACCCGAGACCCAACCGAGCTCACAGCAGTAAGGTAAGTGTTAAACCACTTACTTAGAGATTTGAATTGTGATATTGCTTACATTGCTATATTGAATTGTTTGGACCGGTATGAAGCCCGGTCAACCAGAGATATGTGTTATATGATTTGATTTGTTTGTGGTTCCTGAGTCGGTACTGAAATCCGACCAGTTGAGTTGTTTGATCTGGATAGAAGTATATATGATATTTTCACCGGTACTGAAATCCGGCTATGTGCTTATATGAGAGATATTGCTATGAAATGTATATATTGCATAAATGCATTTCACAAGACATAATTACAGGCGTTGTGATTATCGAAGCCAGTGTGTACAAATTTCACCAGGAAGAGCCTATGAGTTTTTACAGAGATGCCTACGGGCTTATATGATATAGAAAGACCTACGGGTCCTATATATACAGAGATGATCTTCGGATCTTACAGAGATGATCTTCGGATCTTATAGAGAGAGGTTTGGCCGATGGTTATTGCCGGTATTCCTCATTTGTTGGATCCAGCTAGAGAACCACCACAGGTGAAATTCCCGGGGCAACATTTGGTCGATAATCATAACTAAAGAACAGAGAAAACATGACATATAGCATTTTATGCATATAGAGATGATTATATGATAAAGATGTTTATATGACAGAGATGTTTATATGACAGAGTTGTTTATATAATAGAGATGTTTATATAACAGAGATGTTTATATAAAAGAGATAAATATTTGACAAAGATGATTTATATGATAAAGAAGGTTTTGTGATTATATCTTAATTTTACTGCTTTATATGCTAATATTTGCTTAAATGTGGTTTACATTTACTGAGTATGCGACTCATCAAAATCGCAGTATATGTTTCAGGTCTGCAGTCCGAGTGAGGTACTAAGGCTTCACTCGTCTATGCATAGGTCGGTCCAACAGGAATATAGGCCTCTCTCCTCTCACAGTCCATATTGTATTTTTTGCATATAGTGTGTTTATGTTTTGTGTTGTAAGCATAATTTTATACAGTTTTGGCATGTAAATATGTGGTGCTATTCATATAGCCTTTTAGATAAACTATTGGTTTAATCCATATGTTGATATATGTAATGTATGTTATGCTTATATATGCCTATAGTGCAGAAAATGACCAGATTAACCTTGAGTAGGTTAAAGAGAAAAGATGCTTATATGGTTACATGTTTGATATGTGATTGTTATATATGTTTTAAAGATTAAAACGAAGTTAGCAACATATGATGTATGTTTAAAAAAAATGGCATGTTTTATGACATAAAAGTATAGTAAGAGGTGTTACATTTATTTGGTATCAGAGCTAGTCTACGGCCCCACAGGGCCTAGTTGTATGCATGATATGTGAAATCATTCATACACATTATTTGACATATGGCATATATATAAGATCATGGAGCATTCACATGATTCTCGGAGGGGAGAGGATTCCGCTGGTCCTGCATTGTCAGTTGAAGGTTCTTATGAGTCTCATGCATTTGGTCCTGGTATCATGCCTCTTGCTCGTCGTAAGAATTTCAAAGAGGCCCGTAAGTTAAGGGTGACAGACTTCTTTGGTACGACAGATCCGGCTGAGGCCGAGGGTTGGTTAAGGTGCACGGAGCGCATATTCTTTATGATGGTGTTGACGTTCGATTTTTGCACCCCAAAATCATTCGAGGATGATAAAAAGCTTCGAATTAGAAATCGGTATAATTCCTTTTCGGTTCGCTCTTTCCTCTTTTCCGAAAATATTTTCTTAATGTTTGTAGTCCTTTTTATGA
>CANUEY010085362.1:0-12000 GCA_948099555.1 Croton setiger
TGTTTAAAAACTTGACAAGTTCTTTCTAAAGACTGTTATGCAAAGATGCACATGAATGGACTGTTTTGCAAGATAAATTGATTCCAGGGACTGTTTTTAGTAGTTTTGCATGTTTTGGGGCAGTTTTGTAATTTTATAAAAGTTGAGGGACTAAACTGAAATTTTGCATGTGATGGCTTAAAATTTGATTGTTCTGCATGTTCTATATTTTTCTTAGATTGTTTAGACAAAATGCATGTTTTAAGGACTGGGTGGTAACTTTTCCAACTTTTAGGGACTAAATTGCAATTTTTCTAAAGTTTGAGGACCATTTTTGTAATTTCCCATAATTGCTTACATTTTAATAATTTGGGTTAATTGGGTTTAATTTGGGATAAAATTGGGTAGAATGTAATTAATAGGTATTCGGTTTGTAATTAGTTTTAGGATTTATTTTCCGCATTTTACTTTTCCGCAAATCTATCGCTTTTAATGTTTGTATTATTTTCGCAAATGACCGTACATCGCCAATTAGGAACATCGCTAGTCTTTAATCACGCCACGGCTTTTTCTTTTAAAATAAACTTAAATTTTTGGAAAGAAAAACAAACCAAGAGGCCGATTTTACCGGGCGGCGGTTTAAGTAAAACTTAAACCGTCGTACCTTACCCTCTTACCCGAATCTCTGAATTTTTTACCAGTGCCTTTTCATAATTAAAAACGGAGTCATTTTTGAAAAATTAAAATTGGTATCCCGAAAGTGGGTGGCGACTCGAAAATTATTTTTAAGACCGACTAGTTTCGGCATCGCAAACCAAAAGTGTTTTGTCACTGTTTTTGGTAAAAATCCAAAATCAAATCGAAAACTGAACGACAACACATTTGAAATTCATTTTTTATGATTTTTTTGGAAAACTCATCATTATCATCATCATCATCATCATCAATTTTTGAAAACTATACACATCAGATGCAAATGCAATTTTTTTTTTATAAGTCCAAATCTTCTTCAAAGCTTCTTTAGGAAAGAGCCTTTGTTTCTTGTAAAAGGATGTTAGGAAAGTGCAATGATATGAATGCAATGGTAACCCACACTTAACTTTAGTTAAGTTTGTCCCCAGTAGAGTCGCCAGATTGTGAGACCCTTATCGGAGGTGCCGCCCTTCCGAGCTGCCGGGCCTATCCGCGAGGGAAGTCGGTTGGCCGGGGATGTTCACTCGGGGTG
The DNA here is from genome assembly GCA_948099555.1 of Croton setiger. Taxonomy (NCBI): domain Eukaryota; kingdom Viridiplantae; phylum Streptophyta; class Magnoliopsida; order Malpighiales; family Euphorbiaceae; genus Croton; species Croton setiger. Next base: position 1,205 of record CANUEY010085362.1, read on the forward strand.
GAAAAAATGTGTGTGTAGAGTCGCCAATTGATTTATTTTGTTAAAGGGGAATAATTAAGAAAGAACCCCTTAGTGACTCCGTTTTGTGATTAACCTATTTCTAGGTTAATCGCCCTAATGAATGAAATGCACCAGTCTTCGAACCCGAGGTGGATTCGGAGGTTATGTCATGCATTCATATCAAATGTTTCTTCTCCTAAATGAATGTTATGCAGGAATAATGATTTGGACGAAATATATAAAAAGGGATATAAAAGACCTGCTATTCGAGGTTATATCTCGAATATGCCTACATACTCTCGTTTGAATGAGAGATCAAGGTCAATGTAGTTCGAACTTGCCTATTTAAAGGTGATGGAGGAGGTGTATGCATGTATGCATGCTATGAGTGTGTGAAAAGTGAATTTAGGCCTAGGGGCCAAAAAGGGAGTTTATCGACATCCGTGGTCGAAATGTAGGCATTGTGGCCGAAAAGGAGTTTATCGACTTCCGAGGTCAAAAATGGAGTTTATCAATGTCTGTGGTCGAAAATGGAGTTGATCTACATCCGTGGTCGAAAAGTGTGAAATTTAGGCCTAGTGGCCGAAGGAGTTTTATGACTTCCATGGTCAAAAATGTGATTTCGTTGGTCTAGTGACCGAAAAATGAGTTTTATGACTTCCGCGGTCAAAAGTGTGATTTTGTTTGATTTCCACTGGGGTAGATTGATTTTTAGGCCTTTTGGTCGAAAGTATGTTTTTATGTGTTTCCGCTGGTGTTGACGCTTGATTTTTGCACCCAAAAATAATTGAGGATGATAAGAGCTCCAAGCTCGGAATTTCCAGAATTCCTACTCAGCTCGATTTTCCTCTTTTCCAAAATATTTTCTAATGTTCTAATCCTTGTCGTATTTTAAAATTTCTCAAAATTCCCCTTCTATTTACAAAGAATATATGTTTTTCGGTGTGTTTTTATTTTTCAATTTGCAAAAGAAAAATAAAAAAAAAGAAAAGAAAAAGAATTTAAAAAGAATGATTTGTGATTTTAATCTTAAAAATCAATTTTAAGATTAAAATGGCAAATGTTTATATTTTATTCTTGTTTTCGATTTTTAATCGTAGTATGTGTTAAGTTTTTTAATTTTAATTAATTAGAAAAATTAATTAGAAGGGTTTTAATTGAGAGAATTTGGAGAAAAATAGAGAAAAGGATTAAATTGAAAAGAAATGAAAGAAGTTAGGAAAATTGGGAAAGAAAAGAAGGGAAGGAAGGGAATAATTGCAAACGGGAGAAAAGAACTGTGGGCCAAAGTTGAATTCTAGAAAATACTGGGGAGGAAAGCATGGATCTGGAAACTGAGGGTCGAAACGACATGTCGTTTCGACCAAACGGTGAAACACAGAAAGAGAAGAAGCTGATGCATTTCGTCAAAAAGCAGCAGACGACATGTCGTTTTGACGACAGAAAAACAAAAAAAAATCAAAACGGAGCGTTTTGATAACGGATGAACAGAAAGAAAATAAAATGGAAGGAGATTAAACAGAAACTATCTTCGATCGAAATGGAAAAAGGAACAGAAACCCTCGAGAGAAAATCAAAGAGAGTAAACGAGATTGAACAAAACCCTAACGTGGGATTTGGAACGAGGAATCAAAAGTGAAAGGGAGATTGATCGAGACAGAAAGTGATCGAGACAGAAAGTGATCGAGACAGAAAGGAGAGAAGACAGACGAAGAAAAGTGAAAAAAACGCGTCGAGGGGACACTTCGACGGTTGCAACCAGAAGGAGCGACGTGGCGAGAGAGAGACTATGAAGGCTTCCCTTGAAAAGGGAAGTGCAGGGGCTTCCAATAAAAAAGGAATGAGGGGAGAGGATTTTCGAAAATGAGAGAGAACCTTCTGTGAAAATTCTGTAAGTTTTTCGATTTAGGGTTTTCTTCCTTTGACTCGAATTGATCTTAGGGATTTCTGTAATTGTGAGGTTAGGGATTTTCATGTAACAATTGGGGTTTTTTGTATTCAAATTGGGGAAATTAGAATTTAGGGTTTACTGTAATTGGGAATTCTTAAAAATTGGGGATTAGGGTTTGAAACTAGAGCTAGGAGTTTCTCTTTACTGGTTTTGATTTCGAAACCAAATTGTAAGCAGAATTGATGTTGTAAAGAAACAACTGGATTCTGAATAAAAGCTGAACAACCTTTTGAGATACTTTCTGATTTTGATTACAGTTTCTTTAAATATTTTCTATTTCTATCTGAACATGACTGGAATCCTGTGGGAGCCAGATTGATTTCATGCTTGATATTTCGTTTATGGTTGTTGGTTTCTGTTTAAGATGGTCATCTGTTGTTGGTCATTTCTGTTTGATTGTTAGCTGTTTCCTTTCTGTTTTTCTTCATAATTATGAACATCTCCTAGGTTGGTTTTGTTTCTGTTCCATCTGAAGTTTTGTATGATGAATGCTGTTTTAGATGGTGATGTACTAAGTTTGATGCTTGTTTTTTGTTGTGTTTTGAAAAGAATGCTCATGGTTTGTTGTCATAAACAGATTGAATCTGTTCTGTATACTGTGGCTTTTACCCTAGTTTAATAATCATCTCCAGGAAGTTAATGGAGTAGAGTCAAGTATGAATGGGAATTGTTGGCTTAGCACCTGTCTTGGGTTGTTTATTTTTTAGTTCTGTTATTTACAGTCTGCATGTTGATTGTTGTGTGTGTGTTAGCTTATCAAATCAGAAACCAATCCCTGGTTCTTGATCTTCATGGTCTTAAAATATGTGAGTCAGAACCATACAGCGCAGACTAGTGGGTTGAAGCCATCCCAGTTTGATGCTTGTTTTCTGTTGTGTTTTGAAAAGAGTGCTTCTGGTTTGCTGCCATGAACAGATTTAATCTGTTATGAATGTTGAGTGTTGCCTGGATTGTACAGTTTAGCTAAACCGTTCTGGAATGCATATCTTGGTCAGTTCGTTCCCATATTTTTGTCTTCAATTCACGTGTTGTTATTTCAAATCAGGAATTAGTCCTTGTGCTGCCATGTTCTGTTATGGAAGTTAATGCTTTTTTTGGGTTGTACATTGTTGTTGGGATTCTGTTCTAGTACATACCATGTAGGTTGTGTAGATTGTTGTTAGAATGCATTTAGGATTGAATGCTTTACAATGTTGCTGTTCTGTTGAGGCTCCACTGTCTGGTGTTTTGCATCCCGGTATGCATGCTGTTGTGTAGCCCTTCAATTCCTGCATGTTTGCCTCATGAAGTAGCTTCTGTCATTACCTGCATTTCTGTTTCTTCATTTCATTCCATAGTCATCATTAATTAAACTAGCATGTGGTCTTAACTGTATTGTTGCCTGTACTCATCCTGCCTCTGTTTGTTGATTGTTTGTTGTTCCTGCTTCTCTGATTATGTCCAATCTGCTCTCCTGCCTGTTGTAAATAATCATAAAAGTTCAGTATGTTAGTTTAATCTTAGTGTCATGAGTTGCTGTGTGATCTCAAGTCTGAAACATTGTTTCTGTGAGCCTCTAGTTATTGTGATTAGTAGGTTTGCAATGACTGGAATGTCTGTTGAGGAATGAATGAAAAAGCATGCTAAATTGTTGAATTCCAAACTAAGGGCAGTTTTGTAATTTTTGCAAAGTGTAGGTACCAAACTGTAATTTTGTATAAATTGCTCTCAAATGTTGAATTTGCATATTTGATTGTTTGATTGATCATTTGGCATGAATGTGGGAGTGTTTGGCATAATTTTGCAAATTGGGGCAAAAACGTAATTTTCCAAATTATAAGGACCAAAACTGTAATTTTCGACTTTTGAACCAAATTGACATGTTGATGTGTTTTGAATGTTTGCAAACTGTTTTGGTGTTGTTTTTATAATAAAATTAACTTTTGGGGCAAAAATGTAATTTTGCGAAACATGGGACTGAAATGTAATTTTCCATATTTTGCACCAAATTGCTAATTTGACATGTCTTATATGTTTTGTATGTCGTTTTGTAATGTTTGAATGTTTTATGGGCCAAATGGCAATTTTCCCTCTTGGGGACCTTTTTGTAATTTTTGTAAAGTCCGAGGACTAATTTGTAATTTTTCGTGAATTGCCTTTAATTGTTATTTTTGGGCACCGGGATTTAATTTGGGATTAAACCGGGTAGTATGTAATTTTTAGGAACCGCATTGTAATTATTTTCTACGGAAACCGGAGAAAGAATATTTTAGAACTAAGGGTTGTTTAATTTCTGCAATTTAAATTTCCGCAATTTATTGCTTTCTGTAATGTGTTTTTGCAAACAATTTAAATCACCGAATTAAGAACATCGTTAGTCCGCTTTTCAAAATAAGCAGTCTTAACTTTAAATTTTTCGGAAAACTAAAATTGGTTTTAGAGGCCGGTAAATCCAGGCGTTAGTCGAAATGAAATTTCGGCTAACGTACCCTACCCTCTTACTTCAGATCTTTGGTTCGGATTTTGCCATATCCAAAATTAAAACGGAGTCAAACTTTTTGGTTTCTCTAAAAACCGGTTCCCAAAATGGGTGGCGACTCAAAATATTTTTAAGACCGACAAGCTCGGCACCGCAACCAAAAAATGATTTACCACCTGCCTTTTCAAAATCGAAAATAATTTTTGTAACCTTTCTGGCTTCCCGAAATGAGCCGGGGGAGGGCCGACCCGTTGGCGGAGAATCCGAGCCGTCAGCAGCTGGGGAAAAAATAGGTTTGTTAGGCCTTGAGGCCAAAATGTGATTTTTAGTATGGCGCAGCAGCCAAAAATGTATTTGTTTTAGGCGTTATTAGCCAAAAAGTGATTTAGCGGCGCTATGGCCGAAAGGTTTGATTTTGATGGCGCTGCAGCCAAAATGAGTGATTATAACGGCATATTTTGCCAAAACGTGTATGCATGAGATGCAAATGTCATGTATGCATGGGACAAGATGTGATAAAAGTGAATTAAATCAAAGAGAAAGGGTTTCGAAATATACCTGTGGTAGTTGGCGTCCGCTCCTTAGCTTTAGCTTGATTTGGACTTATTTTTATACGATTTATGTATGCAAATGCAAGTTATCAAAGAGATGCAACGCAGAAAGCAATAAAGAATTGCCTTTAAGATGAAGAATCACCGTAGGCAAGAAGGGAGAAGAGAGCGGCTGTCAACACAGCTCAAGGTGTGAGGAAAGTGATGGTTTTGGGGGGTATTTATAGGTGATTTTCGACCAAAAAGTCCACAGAGGGTGGCCAGGGCTGCCTTGGAGGGCGGCCTGGGCTACCTCCAGAGGGCGGCCAGGGCTGCCTCCAGAGGGCGGCTAGGGCTGCCTCCAAAGGGCGGCCAGGGGCGCCTTCCTTGGCCGGCCAAGGCTGCCTTCCCTCCGCAACTCACGCATTTTTCATTCCGGAGCCTTTCTGGGACGTCCCGGTACTCCGATGGCTATTCCGAGGGCATTTCTGTGACCCTTGTGAAATCCCGGACATTTCAAGTACCATGAAGGCATACTTCCGGTGCTGTTTTACGAAAATGTCTGGTCCAGCTTGACTGTTCGCAGTCTGCGGAAAATCATTTTCTGGGCCTCAAAATTCGAGTATTTACAGTTACCAACCGCAGGGGAGGGATAACTGAGTTTTAAAGGTTCGTTTCATACTATGGCCAAATTCTTGCCCAATTTTGAACTTCAATTTTTCTTTCATGAAAAGCGATGAGAAATCATTTTTGCGTATTGCTGAACTAGTCGGTTTTTAAATAAAGGTTTTGAGTCGCCACTCTTTGGAAACCAATTTTAGTTTTTAAGAAAACTAATCAAAATTTTATTTAAAAAGTTAATTCCGTTTTTAATAAAAGATAGGCAAGGTCTGGAACCAAAAATTTTGGGTAAGAGGATTGAGTACGTTAGCTGAAATTTCATTTCGACTAACGCCCTGATTTACCGACCTCTGAAACCAATTTCGTTTTCCAAATTTTAAGTTAAGATTTTATTTAAAAAGCCAACTAACGATATTCCTAATTCATTGATTTAAATCGTTTGCGCAATTACAAAGTAGAAAGCAGTAAAGTGCAGAAAAGAAAATTGTGAAAATAAACATCCACCCCTTAGATCTAATTATTCTTTATCCTATTCCGGAGAAAATAATTACATTTGGTCCTAAAAATTACATTCTACCCGATTCGCACCCCGAAATAATTTATTTAAATCCTTAAAACACCCCAAAATCATATAAAATAAACATACAAAACATTTATGTAAAATTACCAAAAAGGCCCCTAAAGTTTTGGAAAATTACAAGAAGACCCTTAAACTTATGAACAATTACTATTCTACCTTAAACATGCAATTATTTAAAACATCCTGAAAAATATTTAAAACATGCAAAAATTTTATTTTGGTCCTCCAACTTTTCTAAAATTACGAAACTTCCCCTATTTCCAAATTCAATGTTTTATCATGCAATCTGCCCCAAATTGGTTCCAATTGTAGAAAACAAACAGAAATTATCAAGTGATTCAGATGTTATTGGCAAATTACGAATCAGTCCTTTAGGATGGTAAATTACACAATTGGCTTGTACATTATGTTTCATCACTTCTGTCATGCATATTTTTCTCAAAAAAGAATTATCACACATTCCATAGCCATGCAAATGAAGACATATCAGAAGCAAATGGTCCAAACAAATCAATTGATAAACAGTTGTAACCATGTAGAAATGGAAGTTAAAGAATGACTGGATGGGACTGTTTCTTCTTCTAAATTCATGCTGAAATAACACAACTAATGTAAATGTTTAAATTTGACACTAACATGCAAAGACAAATATTGGATTCAAAATAGAAAGACGCATGATTTAGGCAGCCACATCCAATCTTAGGAATGAATATATAGTCAATCTCACCTATTCATATTTACAATCAGTAATTGTATTTTAAGGCTAGAGAAAATTCTAAAAACAAAACCTGTTCCTAGTTATAGCAAGTGGAGACAATGACTAAGGAATAAGATGCAATGCAAACTAATTTCAACACAGAAGATATGCAATCAATGGACTCTCTTTGTCATACTTCAGTTTGTGGACAGAGATAGCTAACATATTTGGGCACAACATGCAATGGTGACTGTTTAATCCAGAAACAACATTAAGATCTCAAATTGATTACCAACCACAACAACACTTCATTCAACACCAAATGACAAATAATGGCATGTATGTTCTCTGGTTTAGACTACTCCTAACAAGTTAAAGGAAATAATGAAAGCATGAAGAATAATCAATAATGGCAACACACTAAACATAGCAATCCAAAAAAAAAAAAAAACAAGATAGAAGGCAACTTTCATCAACTGATTATTCAACAGACCAAATATGTAGGAAATATGATGAACCCTATATTCTGGTTATAATCAATCTAAGCAGACTATGAAGAACAAATTCATACATGTTAAGGAAGCATTTTCAGAAGAACAAATCATCATAAACGAAAGAGAAAAGTAGGAAATTCAAATAAGAAGCAAACAAAACCCAAAACCAGAAACAAATATGACAAATCAATCTCAACAAACTTAATTAGGTTCCTAAGTATCTCCAATCATTTTAAATAGAAGCATACCAGGCATGAAAACAACCATGATAAAGCAGTTCTAATGGTCACATTTTATAACAGGTTATGTTTTGATCCAACAACATTATGAATTCAGCAATAACCATGTTCAAATTCCCTTTAAAACTTAGTTAAAACAACTACTACGATGTTCAATTGGAGGCTAAAGCATAATTGTTTCAGACTGTTGGCTATTACACTTTCACGCTGAAATGATGCAAAGGACATTAGCCTATTAACATGCAAATACGGGACTGGAGACAGAAAAGACCAGAAATGGTCATACAAACTAGAAAGCGTATTGATCAATTAGACCACCAGGGCTGCACTATAATCAACAGCAACAGCATGCAGTGCAATCAACAACAACAACAACAACATCTCAATCTTTATGATCTCAACAAATAGCAACCAACAACTAAGAACAATGGTATTTTAGCACAAACATAATCACATACTGAAGCATAAATTATCTCAGATTTAGATTATGAACATTAGGTTGAATCATATGCTGCAAAATCCTAAATCATACTGTCATTCAACAATATTACCAGTTTTTTTAACACATGCATCCAGTTCTATTTACCCGAACAACAAATGGACTAAACAAGTCCCACAATCTATGAGCATGAAGGTTATGAACAATTAAAATTTCGCCTCAAAGTAGAAGACACAATATCCTTCAGTTGATGTTTATGGTGAATTCATAATAAACAATTGAAAATCAAACAAACAGCAAAGGTAAGATGAGTTTCTGGCAGATTTGAAAACTGGAACAAGACAGATTAATTTCATCAAGCTTTAACAATATTAGATACTAAAATACAGAAACTTGATGCATAATTTTTGACCATTTGACATCAGATTCAGAAACATAAAACATCCTAATCATGACAGTAAAATGTAATGCTATGAATAAAACATTCACAGAGACAAAAACATTTAATGTTCAAGCTAAAATTAACAAAGAGCAAACACTATTCTAGATTAAACAACATTCAAAAACCTTAAAATCACCTGCTTTATAAAAACAAAGATTGAAAACAAAAACAACAGAGGAAATATTTAATCATCCAAACAACAGAATCAAGCCACTATTCAGTCTGGTTCCCAGACTAGTCCATCCATTTTAAATAAGAAATCAAAAATGAAATATAGGCAAAAAGTACCTCAGATTAATCAGCAATCGAATTCCAGATTCTTACAGCTTCAAGTTCAGTTTTTGGAAGAAGAAATTGAAAACGAAAATAGCTTTACAAAAAACAATTTTCAGAAAACCTCACAGTTTCTCTCTCTTTTTTTTTTTTGATTCTAGAAAGCTTTTTTTTTCCCATTACAAAAATCCCCACAGTTTTGAAGAAGGAAAACCTAGGTTCAATTCCAGAAAGCGCTCTCGTTTTTTTCGAAGTCCCCTTTTTTGAAGCTCCACTTTTTCCTTTTTCTACTCAGTTGAAGCCCCTCTCTTGTCCTTTCGAAGAAGAAGTCCTTAAAGCTCTCTCTCTCTCTCTCTGAAGCTCTAGCTTGATACGAGCAAGGATCCATTAAAGTTAGCAAGTGGACCTATCACAAGGAACATGGCTAAAAAGTTCCAAGCCAAGTTGAATGCATATGCGCAAGGAGAGGTCACCAAGAGAATTTAAGATCAAGCATGCATGCAAATGGAAGAGGAGCTTATGGAAACATCCAAGTTAGTTATTACACTTGAAGTGGACGTGGGAAATGGAAAGGAAGCACCCAAGGACGAATCTTGGCTAAAGACACAAATCTTGGAAGGCAAGAAGACTTAAAGAGTGAAGAAAATGGCCAAATTTGAAGCTGCCCAAAAGGTGTCTTCCTTTAGGCCTAATTTTATCCATATGGATAGATTAAGACTTAAATAGGTTATTAGGCTTGATTTGAGGCTTATTGGGCCTTTTAATATAAAGTTATGTAAAAGCCACTTTGTGGGCCTTAATTAATTAACTTGCATTATGGGCCTTAATTAAGTGACTTGGCCGAATGGGGGCTGCCATTTAAAGGCATTGTGGCCCCATCTATTAGACATTATTTAGGATAATTTTAAGTTTTATTTAGTTATTTTTATGTTAGGAGAATACTAGTTTAGTTAAAGTTCCCTTAAGCCTTGTTTAGTTAGGATTCTTTAGTTATTTCCTATGTAGGGTAGGACTTTTTGTATTGCCTATTTAAAGGCTTGTCTTGGCCGAATTTGGCACTTAATCTACATTAATCTTCGGCCATTATATGTTCATAATTGAACTTATAATTTTCGTGTGAGTTGAGAGAGAGTGTTCTCCTTTCTTCTTTGCACAAGGAACTTGATTAACTTATCAACCTTAACAAAGTTGTGGCGTTCTTCAATTCCTACCTAAAATCCTTGGCGTTCTTCAACCTTAACAAAGTTGTGGTGTTCTCCTTAGTAAGATGGCACATTTTATTCCATGTCACAAAATTGATAATGCTTCACATGTTGCTGATTTGTTCTTTAAAGAGGTTGTGAGATTGCATGGAATGCCTAAAATCATTGTTACTGATAGAGATACTAAATTTGTTTCTCATTTTTGGCGTGTGCTATAGGGAAAACTAGGTACCAAATTGTTATTTTCTACTACTTGTCACCCACAAACTGATGGACAAACTGAAGTAGTTAATAGGACTTTGGGTAGTACTTTATTGAGGGCTATAGTGGGAAAGAACTTAAATGCATGGGAGAATTGTTTGCCTTTTATTGGGTTTGCTTATAATCGTGCTATACATTCTTCTACAGGTTATTCACCAATTGAGCTTGTTTATGGTTTTAACCCACTAACTGTTTTGGATCTTGTGTCTTTTCCTACTAATGAATATTTAAGCATTGATGGTGAAAAGAAAGCTAAGTTAGTAAAAGAGATGCATGAGAAGGCCAAAGAAAGGATTGAAAGGAGAAATAAGGCCTATGCTGAATCGACCAATAAGGGGAGAAAAGACATCCAATTTCGTAAGGGTGATTGGGTGTAGGTGCATTTTCGAAAGGAAAGATTCTTTATGCAAAGGAAAAATAAGCTTCAACCAAGAGGAGATGGGCCGTTCCAAGTACTTGAGAAGATAAACAATAATGCCTACAAAATCGACTTGCCAGGTGAGTATAATGTAAGCTCTACTTTTAATGTTACTGATCTTTCTCCATTTGATGATGTAGATTTGAGGTCAAATCTTTTCGAAGAAGGGGAGAATGATACGAGCAAGGATC
>CANUEY010085425.1:0-18986 GCA_948099555.1 Croton setiger
TTGTGGTGGTTGAGGAGAATCACGAAGAAAGAGTTTGAAGAGAATCACGGAAGAAATTGAAGGATTTGTTACTGTGAAGACGGAACGTTTGGGTATTTTAGGTATTTTTGTAAATTATGTGCTATTTTTTTAATTTTTGTAGATATATGCTATTTGGTTAATTTCTACCCTAAATTTGTGCTATTTGGTTAAAGCTCCCAATACAAAATTACCCTCATTGATATGTTTCAAACTGAGACAAATATATTTATTTATTAAAAAGGAGAATAAAATGTCTTCTTATTTCGAAGAACTTTTAATAAAATTAAAAATAAGAATAAAAATAAAATGGGTGGTCTCATTTTTGAAAGGAAAAGGCCAATTAAGTAAGCTGCCATATTTATAAAATTCTCCGTACAGATTGAATTTATTGGCGTGCTGTAATAGTCGCAGATCGACAATTCTTTCTTCATCATCAAACTCTCTTTATGGTCAACCAAAGTCATCTATTTCTAATTTCTTCTGCCTTCTAACTCTATAATAATATTTAATAAAATAACTACTCTATTTTGTTTGCACTTAAAATTAATTAATCTTTCAACTATTACTGATGTTTTTAGATTATTATAAATTAAATATTTATTTATAGAGTATATAATAAGAAGGATACATCTAATTGGTTTAATTTAAATTATTTCATGTATAACGCAAGTCTAATTTATTATAAGCTTTAATTAATAATAATGTTTTGACTACTCATAACTAATAATGAAATTTGACCAATGGTTTCTGGAAACTATATTCTTTAAAAAACAAAATTTTTATTTTTTAAATAATTACACAAATTTCCTAACTTTTTTGAATGGAATATAAATTATAACATATCAAAATAAATCATTACATTTAAAAAAAAATTAAAAAATATAACAATAGATAGTTTTAAATTTTATTAAGTATGAGAGGATCATATGAACTGTTATTGAGTCCCAAAACTAAATGTTTGATAAAGTAATTTTTGAGATAAACTAATTTTTTAATTTTTATTTTTTAATTTTTTGTAAACATCTAATATAAAATATAAGATACAAAAAACTAGAAGAAACTAGCTTTAGCAACCAAAAATGTCAATTGTTAGGGATTTGAAATGTAGAAATTGAATATTTTATGTAATTAATTAATTTGATATTTTCCATAAATGTGTATCACTTCTAGTAAAACTAGTGGCTGTCGTCAAATAGATGCTACTACTGCAAGACTGAATCAAAATAAAAATTAATAGTATGAACAAGCAAGCTTGAAATATTGTCTTGAGAAGTTTCCATGATTAATGCTTATCTTATGAGAGCATAAAAAAATAAATCCATCCATTTTTGTATATTATTACGAAAGAAATATATTTCTTTTATTTGTTATTGTTACGTATCTCATAGAGCTTCTTAAACCTTTCATCAGTTTCGTGAAGGCTGAAGCTATTTAAGTGGGAGGAGAAAAAAACAACTATCCGACAACCGGGTCCAATTTGAACTGTTATTAATCTCTTAAGATAATGTTAATAATTACATATTCTTTCTAATTTTCTTATATTTATGATATTTTAAGAAATCTTACTTTTTAAAATTTTAACATAAATAAATTTTAAATATTAAATAAATGTCATATTTTTCACTATGTTATAAAAAATGCATGTAAGTTCAATTTTAATATGAATATTACACTAAGTGTGATTATAATTATCTCAAATTAAATTAGCAAAAATAATAACTTAAAGAGGGTAACAAAATAAATCAGAATGTACTTTGTTTGGTCAAATTTGATGTTAAGGGAAGAATTATCTCATATTTTAATTATATGCATATTGTCATTTAGTACACTCTTCTATATTTTTTTTTTTTAAAAAAAAAGAAAAGATAACAATCAATGAAGCAACAAAATAATTGGTCAAATATTAGCACAAATCCTAGAAAAAGATGGATAGATTAACAAAGTAAGCAAGACTTTGAGAATGGAATCGACTAAAGAGTGTATTTCAAGAGCAATTGCTGCGAATATATATATATATATATATATATATATATATATATATATATATATATATATAGGCTTCTTTTCTTTATATATGTATGGTCGCTTTCTTAAATGTAGATAAATACTTACTACTTCAAAGTTGATGTAACTATCCACTCGATCATTTTAATTAATTCATGGGAAAAATATTTTTACATCTCTATATTTTGTACAATATTATGATTTAGTCTCTTTATTTTGTAATTATTATTTATAAGTCATTATATATTGTATCCATTATACTATTTAGTTCTTCTGTTCAAAAAAATATTAAATTGGAGAAAAAAATCAATATACTCTCAAAAAATAAATTTTTTCAGTCTTTGTATTTTGTGTAATATTAGGATTCGGTTCCTTTTTTACATCATTCCTATTGACACTACCAACACCCCTTGTCCTTCTTCCATTAGCAACATCAAAACATCAAACTTAGCCGAAGATGAAGTGACAATTGTAATGAATGGTAAGTTAGATTAAGAGGGAGAATGATGACAACATTCAATTTTTATTTTTCTTCTTTAAATAATAATAATAGAATAATAATAATAATAAAGAATTAAGAGGAAGAAAGAAAAAATGAAGTTTGAAAAGTTGAGAGTATGATGAATTTGAATAGAGATGAAAGAAGTGAGTAAATAACGTGACAAATACAATATTTAAGAACTTATAAATAAAAAATGCAAAATAGAGGAACTGAAAATTAATATTGTATAAAACACAAACATCTAAAAAAAATTCTCCCTTAATTAATTTAAACAATTTAATAATAAATGAGAAATAAAATTCAAAATAATAAAAGTAATTTTACATAATATAGGACCAAATAAATTGAGGAAAAATCCATTGATGAGTAGGATTGATTAAAGAAGGAGCTTGCATGACTAAATGATGAATATAATCATGGAATAAACTTTTCCTGAGTGGAGAATGACAAGATATATCAAATATGTATAAAATTCAAGAAAGGGTTGTTATCCAACTAGCAGGGACTATTGTCCAAAAATATTCTATAAAAAAAGTTTCATATTTTATTCCATATATGTGAGTGATGCACAATAAATAACAAATAAATATACTTATTTATTTTGTAATGGTATTAGCAAAGTTTATTTGGTTTTATAAAGTTAATTTCAAATAAAAAATGATATACTTTGAAGAACATGTAATTGGAAATGGATAGAAATAAAATTGACTGGTGCATTATCATAACCACAACAACAACTTGATGTATACCTACCATACCACTAAATACTATATAATATATGCTTCTAAGCTCCAGACTATACATATTTAAATTTTACTCTTTCTCTTTAAGTATTTTTCTTTTCCAAGTTTTATTTGTTTTCAATTATCGGTTTATAACAAATATATATTTTATTTTTCTTGAAATTGGGTTTTTTAATAATTATTTCCTTTCCCTTGCCAAAAAAAAGTAAAAAAATAAAATTGGTCTCTTATTAAAATGTTTTTTTTCACAAATCCAAATCGCGGGAATTCACTCTGATTAGTAAATGATTATTTTAATGTAAAATGATTAGCTTACAAGCCTATATAAGGTTGTAAGGTTGTGTTCGTTATTGAATTAATAAAGTGAGAAGCATAAGTATTCTTCTTTCAATTTCTTCATTTGTTTTCAATAATCGATTCATATTAATTTTATTTTTATTTTTCTTTATTTTCTTATTGTCTTCTGGTTTAGTGAGAAGAGAAGTTAGATAACATCAATTAGCGGTTAATGGTTAAGTATCTAAAAAACAAAAACTATTATTTAGCAATAAGATTAACTCAACTTGTTTTCTTCATCATGCAAATAAATAAACGAATTAATTAAGAAAATAACTAAATAAAAAAACATAAATGAGAAACAAAGGAGTAATGATTGATTGAATGTGTATTTTTCTACAATTATGATCAGCAATTTGGCCTAACAAGATCTTTGTTTGCCTAAAGAAGCAACGTAACATGTTATTATGTACAAATTGGAAATCTAAAATCTGAACGTTTTGGAGTTGTTTAGTGAGCATGAAAATGCATTTTCTTGATTAGTTGATGATCTTATTCGTAGCCTTTGAACTAATATATCTAAAGCTTCTTTCATCCACCAATGTCTACAAGCATCTCTTGCTTCCTCCACACTCATCTGTACACCAAACATACTAAAATTAGAATCTCACTTTAAATAATAATGAACCCATACTATTATTAATCCAATCGAATATTAACGTACCCAAATTCTTTGTCGGAGATCTTTCTCCGGCCAGAAATCAAGTTGCTCAGTGACTAACAAAGGGAACATATACCCTTCATAAAATGTGCCATGCCTTTTGCTTAAAAAGTTCCATTTCCCTAGTTCATCCTGCAATAATATGCATTATTATTATTATTAATTGATTAATTAAAACCATATGACTAAGTAATCATAATTATATAAATTAAACATAAACAATTAGTAGTATTATGAAATTGATGTACTAACCTCAACATGGCCAAGAACTCCAGCCTCTTCAAGTGACTCCCTAGAAGCTGCCTCTTCCACAGATTCATCCAGCTCCCAACCACCCTAGTTATAATAAATTCACTATAAATTAAGATGCAAGTTGATAAAAAAAAGAAAGATCATATTAATTCTAAATTAGTAATTGAAATTATGAGAAATCTGTATAAATACCTTGGGAAACATCATTCCTTGATTACCCTTCTGTGAAGTAATTACAAGAACCTCTAATTCATCGTCAATAGAGCCGTCGTCGCTACAATTCTTGAATCTATAGGGAATGCATCTGCATATTTAAATAATTTCCAAGTTAAATTAGCAGTGTTTCAAAGCCGAAATTATAGAAATAGAGTTGAAAGTCTGCTGGGCGGGCCCCCAATAAAATTCTTCAATTCTGAAGAAGAATCAACGGTAGCTAGCGGGGGCCACGCATTCTGATCTTGATTCGTGCAAAATGAACCCCTCCAAACAAATCAAGAACCGAAAATTCCAGTTCAGGAAAAAAAAATAATACTTACCCTACAACTTGACGGCGGCCTTGATTATCATATCTCTGCAACTCTCTTCCAGATCGAGAAACCAAACAAGCCATACTTATAATAAAAAAATCCTTGCTATGAAGTAGTAGTAGCAGCTAGGAAGAAGAAAAATACAAAGAAAGATGAAGAAGTATTGAGTAATGTTGAGAGTGAAAAAGATTGATGATATTATATCTGTTGTTAAGATATATTGATATAAAAGAAGAAAAGAAAGGGGAAAGAGTGGGTGGCCACACAAGGAACTACTAAAACCCTTTATATAGAGATATAACCAACAGCACCGTGGATGCTTTATTATTTAATAATATTATTTTTGTTGATTATATGATTATGTCGATAAAAATAGTATTTCTAAAATGAAAAAGCTTAGCAGTGTGCATGTCAAAAAGGACGCGTTTGGTGTGTGTGTAAAGCGAGTTTCTGTGTCGTTTCGTATTCGAGGGAAGGGAATTTAATTCTCTCTGTTGGATGGATGGACCTTCAAACTCCGACTCCAAAGTCCACACGGATACGGGTGGGTCGAGCATTTCTAGACTAGACCACCACCAAACCAAAAGGCCATAATGTGAAGAAAGTTGACTTTTTGGATAACATACATCCTCACGTGTGAGAGTATGGTCTTTGTTTTTGCATTGGTTGGGTATTTAGAATAAGAACACTTAACTTTTTTTAATAATCATATTTGTTCTTAGCAAATGTATTAGTGTTTGAATTATCTTTTTTTTTTTGAAATAATATGTAAAACAAAAAAAATATTCTATTTTTGGGTCATATATATGCACATGGGAATCATCCGGCGTGTTGCATGGCTGATTGTACTCATTTTACACGCAATAAAACAGGCATAATAAACTTATAAGCTCTGGGGACGACAAATAAATACAAAATTGGGACAACCACATGCCTAAGGCTAACTAGGTAGGTTTCGCTCATATGCAGCTACATTCTTTAATTAAGCCTTTTCAAAACTATTTTCTTATTTTTTCCAAGTCAGACAACCAGATTGTAATTAATTTTTACCTGTTTAGTTAAGATTAAATTGTAGATTATTTATAAAATGGAATTTGCATATTAAAAAAAATATATTTTTATCTATTTATTTCATCTCTATATTATCCTTCTTAAAACATCAAAATTCATTTCCGACGTCTTTTTCTTTTGCTAGTGATAATCCAAGCAGCAGTTCCACAAAGTCCACTCGGAACTGATTGATTCTTGAGTCATTCGTTCTCCCATCTTTCGGTTGAGTTATTTACATAAACATTTCAATAGATTAGCAACTAATTATCAATTAATTTTAAAAAATACTTTATTGATTACTTTTAATCTCATTATAATTTAAAAATAATTTATATACAATACCATCAACATTTAAGTTAATAAACAAATAAATTTCTTACTGTTAATTTCCAATTATCTTATCTTAAATATATATAAAGGAGAGTAAAAAAAAATTTAGAAACTCTTTCTCCATTCACCATTGCCACCATTCTTTTTTTACAAATTTTCTATTTTTCAATTTAAATTTTCACATTATTAAGTTAATTATTTAATTGTAATTAATGAAATACATTAAATAAATTTTAGTTAATGAATCTCAATAGTATTAATAAAATAAAAAATTTTGATCGGCCGTCATCACCACATTTGATCTCTAACATTAACTCGAATCGAATTGTTGGAAAGTTAAAATCAAAACGAATCAAACGCCACCAACTGTATTTCAATTGGTCACCAAATAAGTCTACATTAGCCATATTTTTCAACTGTATATTTCGAGATTTTTTCGGTAACTGGATGTTGAAAATAAGTACATATTATGAATTCTTTCATTGAGTTGCTTCGATTTGATATACTTATTTTCCCATTTGTCATCGAAAATGAAAGTCAGATTTTGAATTTGGACAATTTCAATTTTGGTACGATGAAAATATATAGTTTGGTATTTATGATAAATTTCAGTTTGGTACTTTAATGGTTTTTTTTATAGAATAACTAAAATTTCTAACGGTCATAAACAGAAAGAATAAAAAAATAATATTAAAAAAGAGGTACTAATTTGTCTAATTCGCCAAAATAGAGGGACCAAATTATAATTAACCCTAATAAGAAATATATATGTGAAAAAATTGAATACTTTGTTGAAAATGATCTTGGCTAGACAAAAAACGGATTCTTCAGAATTGGTTGCCATTTGAAACTTTCTGCACTAATATCATTTTGGAAATCGACTACATCTCGAACTCACAGAAAATATTTAATAAACAAATTTTAATTGAAGTAACATGCATCACTAACATGCTATAAAAAAAATCACCCAAATTTGAAATATGACCTCTATACTAGAGAAATTAACAATCCACTTTATATTTGCAATTGTCAACAAAAAATATAGGACACAAACACATAAAAATTAACATAGAATAATAAACCGACGAAGGAATACAAACTACACTAAAAATTAAAAAAAAAAATTTGAGAGACAATATTTAAAATCTACTAAAAAAAAATAGATTTGAGAGACAAAATATAAAATTTAATTTAAATAAATAAAAATTTAAAATTTATTTTATAAAATACTAAACTAAAGAAACATGAAAAATAATAAATAACGATGACTGATAAAAGATAGGTGGTAACTCAAACAATGAAAACTAAAAAAAAGTTATTTAGTAATATATTAATTGGTTGATAAATTTTTGAGATTTGAAAAAATTTTCTTTTATTTTTGTTTTTTTATTTTGTTTGGTATTCTTGTTTTATTCCAAATTTGATTTTTAAATTACATATATCTTCTAAATTTTATTTAAATTTTTATTTGATTTTGTGTGCTTGAAAAGTGTATTTAGACATTAAATATTAATATTTACATTTTTATGTTTGAAGTTTTACAATAATAATATGAATTTGTCATAACTTAGATTATGCAGATTTTTTCCTTTTTGTTTAAATCTGATTTAATAATTAAATTCTTCTATGCTTAACTGTAATTCTTGTAATAACTAATTATATCATGCAATGATAATAGTAAAAAAGAAAATTATTCTGAAAAAATAGTGGAAAATAAAATAATTAAAAAGGTAAAGTTTAATTATTTCATTATATTACCAAATAAATATGTTATATTTTTTTAAAATGCAAATTAAAAATGTGATAATATTTTTTAATAGTTAAAAATTAAATAAATCATTTTTTATGTATTTAACATATAATATAATTATTAAACTTATAAATTTTTTTAAAAAATTCAAGCCAACCCGCAACAAAAATATTAGTTAAAAAAATATGTTGCTTCTTTAAAACATGCAACTTAGAAACATCTGTAAATTAGAGTTGATTAACGCGCTAGCTTTGGTGCAATGAATATATGTGAGTGGGAAGACCAGCATTTACTATAATAAAAAATAAATGCAAATGCTTGTTGAAAAATCAAAGACTCATTAAATAAATGAAAAACCTCAATTTCATAAATGTTCGTCACATATGAAACAGTATTCATCTTCTTAGTCTTATCAGCTGTTTCATTTTTATGTGTCTATAATCACCAAGTTGATATTAATTTTCATGTTAATTATAAACAAAATTAGCCTGATAAAATCAAATCAGTTATTCATTAAAATTTTCGAATATAAACAATTATAAAACAACAAACTTACAATGAAACATTAAAATATATATTCTTTAACAAATCTTAATTTGAACTTAAAATAAGGTTCAAATCAAACCAAATAAACAAAGCAACCTAAGCTGTATCCATAACATCAGTATTTGTATTCACTTTGACAGTTCATGCTAACAGTAGAGTCAATTAGCAGGTGGTTCGTTGTCTTTATTTTTGTCGAACTTTGCAAATATTAATTTAATGTTTAGCAAATTATTCATGTATTTTACCAAATGAAGAACAAATGGGTACCTAACCTTAAGCTTTGGGTCAAACTTTCTTGCAAGTGCTAGCACTAAGGTTATTGATTAAACATAAGTAATATTAAGTTTAATAATTTGTTGATTAATCGAATAATTAAAGATCTATCTCATAATATATATAAAAAATATATTATCTAATCATAATTTTAAAATTTCAGTTTCATCTTTAAGAATCTTTAGCTTTGTTCTTATGTCAAAACTAATCTCATATATATACCAAAAGAGTAGAAAATGCTACATTTCAATATAGTAATTTTCTTCAACTGTCGTAAGAAGTTAAATTCTAACTCTGCAATCAAAAAATAAATTACATACAATAATTGAAAATTATATCTACGGAAATACATAGATAGCATAGCTTTGATACTAATCCTTTAAATATATTATAATATTGAAACACTAATTTGAATTGGAACAATTTACTATTATTTGCTATAAGATTTCGGATGAATAATCTACTAATTACTATCGTGCATTTCTTTAATTAAGTCGGTTGATACAATACAACAGATATAAATACTAAAATAAATAATATCTCGTCCTTATTTGTTTCACTTGTATACAAAAATAACGCAAATAAACTGACGGAAATGATATTTTTAAATTCACTTCAACGTGCCTCGTGTAACAAAAATTTGTTATGCCACTCAGCTCTATTGACTTTATTGTCAATTCCGCCGTTATCAATGATTTGGAACTCTAGCTCCTCCATACAAATACAGGTGAGGAGGCTTACGGTGACAGACACATTTGCTGGCTTGCCTCCTTTATGAAGAACTCTAGATTTTAAAAGCAAATCCAGACATAAACACAAGAAGAAAAGAAGATTTATTCTTTTTTGAAATTGTTTTCTTTTAAAATCAGGCTACGAATAATATATTACTTATAAATAAAAATATAATAATACATATCAAAATAGAACTTTCAAATAAAACATATCACATGTTTTATTTTTAAAAAAATTCAATTCTCAATTAATGACCAACGTCACTATTTTATTTTCTGAATTGATCCAATAATTCACTCACGTAAATTATTTATTAGCATATAAAATAGTTTCAATTGAAGACTTCAAATTAATAATTCAAAGCGAAAATAAACATTCAACGAATACCAGATCAAGAAATAAGATACTGTAATTGAAGCACCCTAATCTCCAACACCAATAATAATATTATTTCTTTAAAATTAATATTTCCCAACCACTCTTCGAGGAAGTATATTTTATTTTATTTATCACATTATTAATATCTAAGGTATAAAAGAAAATATAAAATACTAGTAATTGTTCTTTATAAAAGTAAGACTAGTAAGTCTTATATTTTCTGAATGGGTCGGAATCACATGGGGTGGAAAGACGTGCATGCCCCGCCCACTATATCACAATTTATTCTCTCTTTTCTTGTCTCTTAATTATTTTTAAATAATTATATTTGTTTTATATTCTATAGATAAATTCATCTTTTTGGGCCAAAAAATATAATTTTATCTTTTAACTTTTTCTGTGGATTCTCTTTTCTTTGTTGTTTCATTTTTAGTCACATTTTTGTTTTTTTTGTCAATGTTTTTAGTTAAATATTTAGGGAGAGTATAATATTACTAATTACTTATTAGGGAAAGACTTTTCTAGCTTTATTTTATGGAATGATATACACACCAAAATATTAATTTTTTAAAAGGAAATTTAATATAATACTAAATTTAATTAGTTAGGGCACGTTTGTTAGTTTTCCTTTTTAACTTTCAACCAAACTATTTTTGAAATAAAAAACTTTTTTAGAAACCACGAATTTTTGGTTTATCAATTAGTGTTTTACTTTTTTATCCAATCTATTTGTCCAATTTTTACTCCTTATTTTTAGGCTTCCACGTTAATAAAAACTTAAAAAGTTAAGAAATTTATGACAATAAATAGGGTAGAAAAATAGGGTCGCAAACGAGTTGAATCTGTTCGTGAGCGGTTTGATATTCGCTTGATAAAAACTCGACTCGAGTTCAGATCAATAATAAACGAGCCAAGTTTGAGCCGAAAATTCAGACTCGTTAAATAAACGAGCCAAGCAGTTAGATTCGCGAACAGATCGTTTAAAAAAACTTGCGAGTAGCGCGTTTGATAGACTTACTTCCTTTCCAAAACTACGTTGTTTTGATGACTTAACCTAAATAATACTTACTCACTGGTGCAGTTTAAAGTTTTGCACTTATTCGTAACCTAAACTAAGAAACATATTCACTTTACTAACTCCTGAATCAGCGCAGGGCAAAATCCGCAACAGGAGAACTGTACTAACGGTGACTTTCTCAGGTGACTTTCTCAGGGCTCCGCAGGAGAAGAAAGAAGGTCCGGGTCAAATTTCTAATGAAGCGAAGGTCCCCGTTACACCCTATTATCTCTTAAAGCTTAAAAAAAATAAAATAAAATAAAGATCCGAGGAAGGGTTGGTTAAGAACTATTGACTGTAAACCCCTGTCAATCACCACCTCTCTCAATTGAGCACCTCGTCTTTTCTGTCATCTCCGACCCATCACCCTCTGCTACCACCGGCTCAGCCTTCTTCACTTTCTCTGCCATCTCAATCCCCCTCACTATCGCGAACATCCCTACCCTCACCGTCTCTGCCACCTACCACTACTACCAACTCTTTCTTATTCACCATTTTGAGTAGCTCAATTTGCTGACCAGAGAGAGCTGCTCTTCAATTAGCAGAACCAGACGCCTGCTCTTCAGGATCAGGTAAGCTAGCCTTCATGTTTATCGTTTTTATTTTTTATTATTGCTGAGATTGGTGGTATTGTTACTGAACCAATTTGCTTGATTGGATTCTAACTTTATTGGGATAAAGAAATTGTGCATTTTCTAAAATGATCTAATGTTTGTCTTTGTGTGTATGTGGAGCATGACAGAAAACCCATGCTTGTGAAGAAAATTGACAATTAATTTATTGTAAATTATTGAGTTGTTTATTTAATTTTTTTGTTACTAGTTTCGATTCTAAAACTAATGTTATTGTTTCCATTTTTTTCGTCTGAGTTATTATTTGTCAAGAATTTGTTGTCTTTTACAGTTTTGAGTTTCATGGTAATATTATTGATAAATCTGATTGGGTCTTGTTTAATACTTTATCTAGCTTGGAAATTTAGGTACTTTAACTCAAAAACACTTAAATCTACTGTTAATATTGCTTGGTTAGTTGGTTGGGTATTGTTTAAAGGAAATGATTAAACTTAACAGTCAACCAAATTAACTGTAATAATATAAATGAATCTACTGTTAAATGATCATTCACAAGAAGAATGATTTATAATCAATGTTGACAGTGTTTGATCATATAAATTAATAAACGTTAACAGTGCTGGAAATCAGTGAAAAATGGAAAACTTGGCATTTTTGAGCTGTGGTTTAATCCACAAATTTATTCTTTTCTTGCTATATAGGATTAGTGTACATGTCCAGAATATAATATACTACTAAGAGAAATTGATGTATGGGTTTGAGATCTGATAGGATATGAGAGTTTTATTAGAATGTATAGTTTTAAACAAAATGAATTGGTTTTGATGGTAGTTTGATATAATTTCAACACTTAGATTGGTTTTATTGGTATTTAGTTTGATATGATTTTGGTAATTCGGTGTAGTTTTGTTTGTAGTTTGATATTAAAATGAATCAGGTTTAGAATAAGTAGTTGATTGAGTTGAGATGAATACATTTGAAGAATCTGAGTCAAAGCTGGTTTGGTTTGATATGTTGTGTCTTACTATAGTCAAGCTGGTTTCTTCATGCTTGTGTTTGGGTTGATCTCTTCACTTCTTTGATCATCTGGTTTCTAGCGCACATTATTTAGAGAAAGTTATGAATCTGTAAACCTTCTCGTAAATCGTCACTTTGCCTTACCACATTATTGAATTTGATAGTTTCAACTTAAGAAATTTTTTTAAAAAATCAATCATAGTGTATGTCATTTGTTATGGACTTTTTAGTTTTACATATTATATAAATATTTTTCTTATTAATTTTTGTGTTTTTTAAAATTGAGTTAGATTAATTGTTTTATTTGTTATGATATTTATAGAAAGTAATGAAGTTGACCCGAATGTGGTACTACATTGAGCATCATTTTTTGAAAACTTGAGCATTTGCTGAATAATCGTTTCAAATGTCTAATTTGTTGAAAAATTATTTTGTTTGTATCATTTTATGAATAATTATTTCGTTTACTTCATTTGTATGGTTGTTATGATTTTGTTGTATTAAATTATTATGGTTTTATTAAATGTTAAATTGATTAAAAAAAGATTAAAAATGAATTTTCTAAATTTTTGATAACGAGCTCAAGCTTTTTTTTCAACCTCAAACACGAGCTCGAGCTCAACTAGTTGCAGTAAATGAGCTTAAGCTTGAGCTTATTTGCGAGCTCAAACTTGAGTTTATTTGCGAGCTCAAACTTGAGCTCGAGCCCGTGCTCAAATAGCAACATGAAACGAGTCAAGCTTCATGAGCCTCAAAACGAGTCAAGCTCGAGCTTTCAAATTTCCAAACGAACTCGATCCGAGCTTTCACTTAGAGCTTTCACACGAGCTTGAACTTCTGAAATTTAATACGAGCCGAATTCAAGCAGCACAATACTTAACTCGGCTCATTTGCAGCCCTATAAGAAAAACATAAATTTGTCCAAAAAATTAAAAATTCTTAAATTTTATTGATTTGGTGTATGAGATCATCACATACAGCGGATGTATGTACTTTCTTTTTCCTTCCTTATTTTGTAATATAATAATAATAATCCTATCTCTAGTCATATTTTAACAAATAAAACTGTTTTAAAAAATAATTAAAAAAAAAACAAAAAACTGTTTCTAGCTTTTGAAACATAAAAAACTAAAAACATGAATTGTTAACAAACTAGCCTTTAGTTTTGCCATTTAGAAAAAAATGACAAAATGAATTAGACTACTTATGTTCCCATAGGTTTGATTCATTCATTTTCAAGATCCAATTTTTAAATTTTAATAAAGTTGCAAGTCTCACTCCAACACTAATTTTTTAAAATATTTAAAGCATCTTTAATAGAATTTGCATAAGAAATTTTTTATTGTTTAGTGCAATCCATAAATATTTAATTGAATTGAGACCAAAAATACATGTAGTTTCCTTATGACAAAAGACTTTAAAATGTAAAATATTATTTAAACCGGCTCTGCGGGATTTTATAGATAAAATTTTGGGCAAAGTCATAACCAATCGGCCATGCTTTAACTTAATCCTAATCCAAATCAACTAATGATTTAATTTTATTCCTACATAATCCGTAAAGAAGAAGAAAGCTCCCATCATGTTTGATTATGGATATTCTCTCTAGAGTGCTGGTCCAAATAACACCCAAACCAGCGTTGGGGTTGAGAAATTGGAATTAAGCGACTCGGTTATGTGAGGTTGATTAATTCCTGTAATGGGCTGCTTTGCTTAACCTTAGGCCATGTCCATGTTATATTAGGCAATTCCATTCACTTGTAACGATACGGAAACTTGGACTACTTATGGCTTTGGTTTCTCTGCTTCCACTAATAAGAAAGTGATAAAAGAGCAGCAATATACACAATTGGGAAAGGAAAAGGAGAATGGAGAAGTCTTGCCATGATTGCTCATGAGCTACCTATGCATGCAACTTTGAATGGATACATTGGTTTGATTCTATTTTTTCTCTTTAGTTCTCATTCTTGTTTGTATGACGTTAAGAGTTTCGAAAGGTTGTTTATTTCTAGCTTATTTGAATGAACTCAGTCGTGGATTATGAAAAATTATCAAAAATCAATGAAGTGTCTGGTCAATGGTTAAGATTTCACACCCTTGGCCGGAATGGGTGGATATGATGAGATTCTTGTTAAGGTGAAGCTACTTCGAAACAAATGGCAACCTATTTATAAATGGAGAATTGGGTAACAAGGAAAACAACTGATTAGAACTACGTGTCTCAATTTTAGACGTGATCATTTTGCGCTTTTGACTGCATAGTTAATTTGTTTGCTAAATATGCACTCCACCTGTTTGTTCTTAGGTTTGTGAGGGTAGTAGTTATTTTTCTTGTTTGATTTATATTTATGCTATCCCCATTTGCTATCAGGTTCCTGTCAAGGACGGATATTCGAGTTATTATTGGATTCGGATGCCTTAGCATAGATCGGAAAGTGGTCAACTTTGGGAAGCATCTTAGAGCACATGTAGGCGTTGATGAAGGAAATGTATGTCCTGAGCCTCTCATTTGCTTTTACATTTGAAGGGATTCATTTTCTACCCAAGATTGTTACATCTATACTTTACTATTTTAGAATTGGAGGTACTATAAGTTATCGTCCATCACATCTAACTTGACAGCCCGCCGTCTTCTTAGGTTTGCAGCTCCTGCAAATTGAGGGGAGACTGTGAAAGGGCTTATATAAAGGCTAGCGAAGATGAAGTCGGGCGAACTGTAGACGTAATGCGCATTCTATTGACATATAGACTTGATTCCATATCTGTTGAAAACAAGCCAGTTCAAAACAAAATGGTTACGGACTTTGTTAGAATACTATTGAAAGAACTAGTGGAGTATAACTGCCAGCCATATGATTCTGATTTCCCAGACTACGACTCCTCAAACACTGGTGCATCGCAGAACGACTCAAATGTTCTGATGAAGCAAGGCGATTGCCTTTGTCCCAAGTAAATTGCTAGCTGTAATATGGAACCTTCCATGTCATTAATCTTTGGCATGAGCTAACCCCTTTTTATTCTTATTTTTCTGGCTGTAAGGTGCAACTTCCTTAATTTTGCCAGAAATATTAGGTGTCTATGCTGCCATGGGTTTTCCCAAGAAAGATTGAAATGACTACACGAGGATCAGTATGATCTTCCGTTGAAAAAAGGAGATTGGATTTGTCAGAAGTACTGATTTTCTGACTTTGCTTGTGATATATATAACTCTGGTTGTTTGGTTTCTCACCAGGAAATAAATTTTCACAGATGCAATTCCTTGAACTTTGCAAAGAACACCAGTTGTTTGCAGTGTAAGGAGAAAGCTACAAATCGACGTATAAATCCAAGGGAGTGGGAATAGGAATGAGCAGTCGTAAGTTAGCTCATGCTTTAGAAATCTCTTGATATCAGCGGTTAGGCTGGTTTGATTTGCAACTGTGCGATATTTACAGGTGCAATTACATCAATTTCAGAAGAAATATGGTATGCTTGAAATGTGATAATAGATGGTTGAAGGCATTAAACGCTCCAAACAACAGTTCTACTTAACTCAAAATCAATAGGGCAGCCTATCCCAACCAAAGGAGAACAAGATTTGTTCATGATGAAGTTGAGGCCAATGACGATAAATCCATGAGACCAGATAGAACAAATCAAAGAAGACATGTGGAGAACTGTTGAGGAAGATATAAAATATGATAGGAATGAGGATTCTAGATTTTTGGATTTCCCCATCCTGGGAGGTAAAAGTAGGTTGTACCAAGATGCAAAAAAGAAAGAAAGATGAAAGGTAGAAATGCTAGAGAAGAAAAAAAACTATTACAAGAATAAATGAAAGTGACGAATAATCCAGGTCCCCTGGTACCCAAAGAACATGCAAGTGCCTTGAAACAGCTGATGATGAAGAAATGGCTGAATGGTTTGGGAATGCGAAGGAAATGGAATGACAAGGCTCTGTGCTGCATCTGGAACTCAAAATTCCATATTATCAGACAAAAAGACATTTCATATGATAAGGAATTGCGATAGAAATTGGCAATTTCTCATATATTGCAGGTTCTAACAAAATCAATTTCTGCTGATAAGATTGGATAAGATGTTTGAAAATTACATGATATTTGTTATTTTGTTCCTTAGCATAAGAAAGTTTACAGCAATATCAAGAAATTCATGAAAGTTTCCTGTTATTGAAAATCTGAAACATACTTCGTTTTCAAGTCTCATTTAGAAAATATCATTACACCTGGGATGCGGGCAAGATCTTTTAATTTTGGAGTCACACCTTATAGTAATCTAGCAAAGTCTTGCCATCTACTTCTTTTTGACATCCGCCTTTTCTGGTAGTCTGCAAGTGTAAATTGCCTGTATAGAGCTGGTTTTTCTGGTGATATTACTTCTGGAATGGGTCAGTACAAGCTGTCTTTCTTTCCAGGATTGAAGAAAGTAACGACGGAAACTCGTGGATGTTGCAAAAGATTAGCTAACAGTCTATGCTCTACACTTCGGTATTCATCATTTGATAGCATCTGAAAAACAAATAAACCTCAAAGCTCAATAAACTCTGTTCAGGTAATAATAATAATAACCAGAAGAGAGGTTTGTTTGTTCGTTGTTTTACCTGGAATACATCTCCAATGTTGATAGTAAGAGTTCCTGGAACAGGTTCAACATCAAGCCATTGATCGCCATGCTTAATCTGCAAACCCTTAATATGGTGGTCCTGAAGCAAAACTGTCAAAACCCCAGAATCTATATGTGATGTAAACCCAAAAGTCTGACGAGGCTGTGGACAATGTGGATAACAGTGACCAACCATTGCCCATCCTTCTAAACATGACATCTCTTTCGATTTTTCTCTAACTCTTCATATAACAATTCCACCAACTTTTCTGCTATCTGTAGCCTGTTTGTTCCACACTACTGTTTCCTTCCTGCATATCTCTGGGATTTTCTCCGGCTCTGGAAATTTGGGACCTAACATCACTTCAATTGCATTCCTGAAAAACAATTAATTTCCTTACACAAACTTATTCATTGAGGAATCTTCAAAATTTTTTAAAACTGAGTATTTGGAAAATGTAAATCTTCAAAATGAAATACAACGATTGACTATTCACTAATGCATCAGAAAGAAAAAAGTTCACAGACCTCCAGCTGGCAGCTTTAGCCAGGAACAAGTCAGTGTCAGAGAAGAAGGATACACCAGTTCCCACCTGTCATTGTTTCCTCACCTCTGCTGGCTGCTCATGGAACGCCCTGATTCCACCAATCGTCTGCTCCATCGACACACCGTGGTAAATTTAAAAAATTTTTGAGGCTAATTAATAAAATTGCAGGGGTAGTGGTGGCCACGGGCCGGTTCCGGGCCTTGGCCCGCCGGGCCATGGTTCGTGCCACCTTTGAACCGTAACCGGCCCGCGAACCGGCGGTTAATTTGCGGGTCAAAAACCGGCGGTTCGAAACGGTTAAACCGGCAGTTCACGAACGGTTCGAAGCATGGCGGTTTGGGTTTAGGATAACCGGCGGGCCGAGACGGTGGCGGTTAACCGGCGGGCCGAAACCGGTTAACCGCCGGTTTTGTTTTTTTTTTTCGAAAAAAAAAATATGAAAAATTATTTTTTTTTTTGCACTTCCAACATCAATGTAATTAATTGAATTGAACATTCAATTTTTGTGGAATCATATTGTATGAATAATATTTTTTGCACTTCAAAAGTTAATAATAATTGTAATTTTTTTTAATTTAATAGATGAAGAAGAAATTTCTAATTTGTAATTGCAAATATTTAAGAGTACTTATAAATATTGTTTATTAGGATTGAATTGTTGAAGGATGATGAACATTACTAAAAAAAATTAATTGAAGAAGGGAAAAAAAATTAATAAATTGTATACCAAAATTCTAAGAGAATGAATGAATAACTTAAAAATAAATAATTTATTGATTGACAAAATGTTACGTTGAATTTACTTGAAGAAGAAATTTGTAATTTCTAATTGCAAATATTGAAGAGTAAATTTAAGAATTGATTAATTGGATTGAATTGTTGAATGATGAACATTAATAAAAAAAAAATAATTGAAGAAGAGAAAAAAAAATAAGTTGAATCAAAAAAATGTAGACAATAATTGAATAACTTAAAAATAAAAATTTCATTGATTGAGAAAATGTTACATTCAATTTACATACTTAGAAATTGAAATTGTCAAAATGAAAAAAAATAGAAATAGAGAAAAAAAATGGAAAAAAAAA
>CANUEY010085431.1:0-10695 GCA_948099555.1 Croton setiger
AAGATCATGAAAAGAAATAAAGCTGGAAATAAGAAAGGGTTAGGAAAACTCCTAAGAAATACAACATATTATAGAGGAGAAAATCGATAATGCTTCAGGTGGTTCACTAAAAAGTGATTCCTTCAAAATAAAACAAAATTTATTGTTTTATCCAACCCTGGCCCAAGCCCTATTACAACCAAACAGAAGACCTTTTGATTTGAATTTGCAACCACTACAAGTGGAGGTTAGGTTTCGAAGCAAGCCTATGGTGACTCTTAGCTCACCATGATGAATGTTGAGTGCACACAATGTAACCCTTTTTTAAACACGAGAGAGCATTGGTGAGTTTGTGTGACTTAAAGATAGTTTGAAGTAATGTTAGCTATTTGGATGCGAACACCGTTATAAAGTTGAAAATGCTGAAAAATATTGTGTTGAATATCCCCTTTGTGGGTCAGGAACCATTTTCAGAGGAATAGTAGGTTCGTCTCTTTTGGAATTCAAGAAACTCTCAAATGAAGAAACATGGAACAGTTGCTCTAATTAGGGGGCAACGAGCTTGAAGAATGATGAGAAAACCCCGAGGGGTCAAGAAAGGAAGTTTTTGCGTGCGTTGTGCAGTCTTACAATCTGAGACGATGAGAGGCAGAAGTTAGCAACTGGGTTGACACTTAAATTCTTTCAGCAATTCAACGTTCTTTAGCGTCAAACAGATCTCGATGGCAGTTCTCTGACCCTAATCGGCACAGAGCCAATTCAGGATAAGTCTACAGAAGACTTACACCTCAATAAAACAAAATCATAATATACATGCATACATGAATAACCCACACGCATCGTGCATTTTGGTTGTTTGAATTTTGTAGGAATAAAGCATGAACCAAACACTGGTTTATTGAAAGTTGAGGAAAAGCATACACGCTTCCAAGAAGATAAGAAGCATTCATAGAGAAAAAGAAAAATCACACAGAGCAAACACACAGAACAGATGGGCTGAAGCTTCTATTTAGAGATCTGGGACTACTCCTCTTGACCCTGGAGCCATTCAACATAGCC
Organism: Croton setiger; assembly: GCA_948099555.1. NCBI lineage: Eukaryota > Viridiplantae > Streptophyta > Magnoliopsida > Malpighiales > Euphorbiaceae > Croton > Croton setiger. The sequence goes on from CANUEY010085431.1 coordinate 1,039, forward strand.
GGGTACCGCTGGAATCCCACGCAGGGGAGCAATCGGATGTCTGATTCGTGTGGACCAGCTAGTCTCCAGTCGCTCTATCAGGCGGCGCGAATGGGGACTGACTTCAAAGTTTTGCAGAATAGGAATCCCTTGGGTCTGTCCGAATTGTCTCTTAAGACGATTCGGGAAGTGAGCCATGGAATGGCTTAGCCTGCAGTAAATCACATACCGAACCAGATATGTCTCGACGGTCATCATTGTCAGGTGCCACCAGGGGTAAGTCCACCGCATGGATTGGGCGTTGGCAAAGTTCAAGATTTGTTCCTCCCAATTGGTACGAAAGTTCATCAACAGTCGACGTCGTTGGAAGCGAGTGGAACGGTAACGTCTGATTTGGTCCTCCGGAACTGAAGCGACCAACCCTAGCTTTTCGTACGCCCATACCTACGAATAAAAAGCAGTTAGATCATGGTAAACGACTGAAAGCCACAGAATTGATAGTGGAGTACCTGCAGGAGAATAAGACAACCTCGGAGGGGAATATTCATGTCTGGATGCACAGCAGTGTCATACACACAATTCATGGTTTCTCCCAGAATAAGGAGATGTGGAGTTCTAGTCCCAAGAGCGACTTGTCGTGCTACAAACAAGAGATGGATGTTACCGTAACCGTCAAAAGGACTCATCATTGCGAAATCATTGAGGAACAGGTAGCACAGACAATGACTCCATTGAGGAGACCCGTCGTTGTATTGGACTCGTTGCAGAAAACGGGCCAAGGGTATGTTATGCAGATGGGGCATGCTACCATTTGGGAAGATTTGAATAGGAGATTCTCGGAGAAGAATCTCGGTGGTGGCAGTTGACGCCGGGGGCAGAGCCGGGAATTCTTCTCCCACAGGATTATAGTCCATTACTGCACAGAACTCATCGTACATGGGGGAGATCTCACAGTCCGGAAAGCGGAATGACATGCTTCTAGGGTAGAAGCTAAGGATGAGCCAGTGTAGAAATGGAAAATTCAGACGAAGTTAAAAGTAGGTTAAAATCCAGCGGAAACAGCCTAACCGGCTAGAACGCCAAGTTTCGTCGGTAAAAGTGTGTAGAATGGCAAGTAAGTCATTTTGGCAGTCCATTGGATATGTAAACTGCAAAGAGATAGAAAGAACAAGAGGAAGCTGAATAGAATGAAACAAGTTGAAGAGAAGTAGGGTGAAGAGAACGGTTGCCACTAATTGTCAATTTATAGGAAAGTGGGTCGATGAGATGAGGTGCAGGTGCTTAAGGAATTTCACAGACATTGGTGGTTTGAGAATATGATTCAGAGTTGTGGGGACTGCGTTCAGAATCCGCAGGCCGCTGAAAATCGTGAAAGAAACCGTAGTGTGGTATCTTCTAAAGCTGCGTACGTGGTGTTGTGGCCCGCCACATGCGCGTTCAGACGATTAACGGATCATCGTCTTCTCGCGCAGGGGGCAGCTAGTCATCTATCGGCCAAATCGGATGAGTATGATGGATAGAAGTAATCAATGAAACAAGAGTAAAGATCTGGGTTCTATAGTGCTAGGTCACGGATTCGGGTTTCGTAGTGCCGGGTTCGATCAGATGTGGAGGAGCCATTTCCAGTTAGGGATGGTACGACCTCGGTGCGACTTTAGGAGAGGAAGCGCCAAAGATTTGGGTTCTGTAGTTGTTGACGCTTAATTTTTGTCCCAAAAAGAACCAATAATGATCAAGGTTCCAAACTCGAGATATCCAGAATTCCTATCCAGCTTAATTTTCCTTTTCCTAAAAATATTTTCCTATGTTTTAATCCTTGTCGCTTTTTAAGAAATTCTCAAAATTTTCTTTCTTTTTACCAAAAATATATAATTTTCGGTGTATTTTATTTTTCAAATTTGCAAAAAAATATAAAAAGAATTTAAAGAGAATAATTTTTGATTTTAATCTTAAATGTCAATTTTAAGATTAAAATAGCAAATGTTTTATATTTTATTTTTAGTTGATGTTGGTTTTGGTTTTTTTATCGTAGTGTGTTTTAAAATATTAATTTTAATTAATATAAAAAAAAGTTAATTAGAAGGGTTTAATTGAGAGAATTTGGAGGAAAATAGGAAAAAGGATTAAATTGAAGAGAAATAAAAGAAGTTAGGAAGAATTGGAAAGTTAGAATGGGAAGGAGGAACCTGATTGCAAACTGGAGAAAAGAACTGTGGGCCAAAATAGAAATAACTGAAAGATGGGGAGGGGCTGCCTGCAGGGAAACAAAACGACGCCATTTTGTTGAAGAATAAAACGGCACCGTTTCGATAAGAGGGAAGGCGCGCCTAAGAAGAATGAAAACGACGCCATTTCAGCCTTAAACGAAACGACGTCATTTCGTTTAAACAGAAAACAAAAAAAATAAAAAGAAACGGAAAGAACAGCAGCTCGAAAACAGCAAGAACGAAAAACGTAGAACCAAATAGAAGGAACTCAAGAAACAGAAAGAAAACAAAATCCCTGGAAATTAGGGATTTCGTTGAATCGAAGTCGAGAGAGAGAAGAAGAGTAATGGCGAATGGAGACAAGAGATGGGACGACCGGAAAAGAAGGAAAGGAAGCGGCGGTAGGTGACTGTCAGAGGGACACGCAAAGAAATCCCTTGAAAAGGGAAGGTCTGGAGCAGATCGAAGAGGGAGGATTCTGGAGAGAGAGGGAGAGCCTTCTGGGCGGAGGATTTTCGAAAGCAGAGAGAAAATCTGAGATAGCGCTTTCTGGGAAAAATCTGCAAGTTTCCAGTTTTAGGTTTTTGAATTTAGGGTTTCTTTTGTTTTGAAATTGAGGGTTTCAGATTAGCAATTAGGGGATTTTAGTTGGTGAATTTGTTTCTGTAATTTGGGTTGTCTGAAATTAGGGTTCCAGATTGGGGGAATTTAGGGGAAAATCAATTTAGGGTTCCTGTATTGGAATTAGGGATTTCTGTTTGTAAAAATAAGAGGATCTTTCCTCTTCTGTATTGAACTGTTGATTTAACATAAATTCATATCAAGGATCATTCGGTTTCTTCTGTTCTTTTACACTTCCGAAAGTTTTCTCCCAAAAACTGAGTTGTGGATTCTGGATTGGCAATCTGAGGATTGAACTGCTTGTGAGCTAACTTGAGGTACTCCTAAAATTCTGGTTCTGTTTCATTTCAATTTAGAATATATTTGTAAAAATTTGGGAACCAGATTAAATCTGTATGTTGTGTAGTCTGGAATGTATGATCTGGATGGTTAATGTGATGTTGGGGTTGTTAAGGCTGTTGCTTTAGCAATATATTTTCTGTTTAAAACCAAAAGGTTGTTTCACCTTTGATTGTTGTGACTGGCTGTTTGTGTTGGTTTTCTGGATGGCTTGCTGTTTCTGGTTTGATGCTGGTTCTATTTTAGATCCTATAATGTTTTGTGCTTAGGGTTGAATGTCTACATAGTTGCCTCTTTCCTTTGTGTGATTCTGCTCCAATGCATATTAGGTAGGTTGTGTAGGTTGTTGTTAGAATGCATTTAGGATTAAATGTTTCACACTATTGTTGTTCTGTCTTAAAGCTGTCTGCTGAGCACTGGATGAATACGAGAATGTTAACGGTTATAGCTGTGTTTACTGTGGTGACATGGAATTCTGTCTATTGTAAGTATGAATACTGTCCAGTTTAGATTGTTGCTTTTGTAGAGATTGCTGTTGTTTCCAATTGCTGCTTTCACAGAGTGTATGTTGCTGGGTCTTCTGGCCTAGCCTGGAGTAGTGTCGATTGTTGTTGTTTGCTGGAATTGCTGTTTGTGTGTAAAGATGACATGATCTCTGCTGTTTGAGTAAACAAAACCACAGAAACATGGGATGTTTCCCTTGCTGTTGTGTCCATTTGTAGTTCTGGGATGTGTATAAAAATATGAGCAGTTCAAGGCTCTAATGTTTAGTGTTCTGCATACCAATATGCATGCTGCTGTGTGGTCCTTCAATTTCATGCTTCTGCCTTGTGTTGCCTGTTTTCCAGTTCCAAGCCCCTGTTTTAGTTGATTTGATCCCTATTCTGGTTGAATAACAGTCATCCAAACTATTTATGCTTTCTGTTTATGATGATTAACTTCTGTTAGGAACCAGATTGAGTGCTTCTACCTCTGTCTGGGTGATTAAGCTTTCTGTTTGCATTTGAGTTTGTATGTTGCCTAAATTTAGACTTATCACCTGATGTTTAAGGTGTTTTTGTCACTAAGGTTGCTTAGAATATGTGCATTGCTACTCATGTTAATGCACCTCAAATCTGGGTCAGTGAGTTTGCATGACTAAATCTGTTTGCTGCCAACACTATAGAATGCATATAGGCCCTTCCCCCTTGATTTGCTTCTGCACTGTGCTGCTGCCATTGCTATTTTTGTCCATTTTCAATATGCCTTAGATACTGCATGACTTGCATTCTGGTTAGCCTTAATTGCTGCATTAGATGGACCTGTTTGCAACTGTGTTGCTGCCTATACTCCATGTCATGCCTCTGCTGTAACTAAATGCATGGCAAAACAGTTTGTAGAACTGAAATATATGTGAGATTTGCTTGAGAAAAAGAGCTACCTGTCTGTCCATTTTGCCTTTGTTGTTTACACTGCCTTGTAGCATGTCTTGACCTAAAATGTTTTAATTCTGAAGTTGTTAGAAGTGTTAGTATCAGAATGGTAACTATTATCAAATCAAGGGATTAAAACTGAAATTTGACTTGCTGCATTTTCAATTTTCAAATTGGGTTGCTTTTTCTTGGGCTATATTGGATAGAAATATATGCTTGGGGTCTGTTTTAAGGAGAAATTGTATGTAAGGGGGGAGCAGTTCGGTAATTTCATAGTAGTTGAAGGACCAAAATGGAAATTTTACATGATTTCTTCTATGTTGAGGTGTTTGTATGTTTTAAGTATTGTTTAGACAATTTGGCATAAAATAGGACCTGTTTGGTTAAATTCTGAAAATAAGGATCGAAGTGCAATTTTCCAAATTATAAGGACCAAAATTGTAATTTTCCACATTTGAGCAAATTGATATGTTAATGTGTTTTGTATGTTTATAAACTGTTTTGGTGTTAATTTTGTAATAAAAGTAACTTTTGGGGTTGTTTTGTTTTTTGCAAAATATGGGGACTAAAATGTAATTTTACATATTTTGCATCCAAATTGTTAAATTGACATGTTTTATATGTTTTGGGTGTTGTTATGTGTTGTTTAAATGTTTTATGTGCCAAATGATAATTTTCCCTCCCGGGAGACCTTTTGGTAATTTTTAGAAATTTCGGGGACTAATGTGTAATTTTTCATAATTGCCTTAAATTGCTAATTTTGGGCGCCAGGATTTAATTTGGGATTAATCGGGTAGTATGTAAATTTTAGGAATCGTTTGTAATTATTTTCTCCGGAAATTGGAGAAAGAATATTTTAGATTAAGTGCTGTTTTATTTTTCTGCAATTTAAATTTCCACAATTTAGTGATTTCTGTTATGTGTTTTTACAAACGATTTTAATCACCGATTTAGGAACATCGCTAGTTGTTTTCAAAAATTAAATAATTGACTTGACTTAAATTGGAAAACGGTTTTGGTTTGAGAGGCCGGTTTTTAAACCGGGCGTTAGTTGAAATGTAATTTCGGCTAGCGTACCCAACCCTCTTACCCAGTTTCTGGTTTTGATCGTTGCCTTATCCTTAATTAAAACGGAGTCAACTTTTTCTTTCAAAATTAATTTGGTTTTTCTAAAACCGGTATCCCGACAGATGGCAACTCTAAAAAAACCGTTTTTAAGACCGACAAGTTCGGCAACCAACCCAAATTGTTTTGTCACTTTGCTTTTTCAAAATCAAATTTAATTTTTCGGTTTTCTTTAAAATCGGAAAAGTCGGCCGAAGTCGGGACGTCATCAGTAAATTGGCGACTCTGCTGGGGCTTTTACAGTCAAATCTCCGGTTTTGCTTAACTGAATTTTTGACTGTAATTAAGGGTTAACTTGTTTTGCGAACAAACCAAAATCGTTTTCCAACTTTTTAAGTCAAGTCATTTTTCAAAATAAAAATCGTGCGCGGTGATTACTAATGTTCGTTGTTTGTTTACTGCTTTCTTTACTGTTTTTTTTTTTTAGGCTTTGCATATCATTCTTATCACCTTCTATCTCCTTCTGTTCTTATCACCCCGCGATAAGGTTACCAGTGCGATTGGCTGCTGCCTTCCGAAATTTTTCGGATACACCGGTCGGAGTACTGGTAATGCTTGTCAACCATAAGTCCCGTACTGAAAAGTATATCAAACGGTTAAGGCCTCAAACGAAACCACGCTTACGGAACCCGAAACCTGTCAAACCTGACCTAACCCACATATAGTTGACCATAGCAACTGCCATTTAGGTTTTTACCTGAATTGTTGTGCTGTTGTTTTGCATTATCATCCTAAGTGCGAGTGCTATCGATAATCTCAAAGTCCCCCGTTGACTGTCGAGATTTGACCAATTCCTAGGATTTTAGGCGTCGGAATTTTTTACCATTGAATACGTGTGCGGGCGATATAAGGGTGGAGGTCATGCATTTCCTTCTCCCCCGTTCCTCTTTCTTTATCTGTTTTTATCAATCGTTTATGCATAACGTAACCTGTTTCTGTTTCAGCCATTTTAGGAAAGTCTGTAGTCAGTATGGCCCGTCGACCTTCGTAACCGTAATCGGGTTCGGGATTTGAGGGAGGTTATCGAGGCCAGGCGTGCTGCCCGAAATCGAGCATCATTACAAGCTCATCAAGAAACTGTAGCTCGGGCCCAGTCTGTTGGCCGAGCAATGATTGCCACCGGTGGCTGTAATATGGTGGAAGTAAAAACTCCGAGGCCGGATGTCCGAGAATTTTTTATGCCATTTTCAGTGCCAGAGAATGTTTGGATTCAGTTCTGCACCGCGCCTTGCAAGAATTTCCAGTACTTGATTCGTTCGAGCCAAACAGTGTCAGAAACCTCCGGTTTAACAATTCAGATTGGCATTTTCACAGTCATGATCAGCCTATTATTCTGGAGTGAGAATTTGTAAACCCTGGGGAAAACATGTAATCAGTCTATTCTTGCATGTAAAAAAACAATTTCAATTAATGAAAGCAGTTTCAATTTCAGTTTATATATTTTCATTGTCTTCTGATGTTCAGATTGTGAGATTAGAAAAAAATGAAAATAAAAAAATGAAGTAAAAACCCTGCTTAGAAAATTCCAAATTCTAAGGCAAAAGTTAAGGGCCTGACAGAATAAAAAAAAAGAGAAAATAATTAATCAGAAAACCCGAAAAGGATTGGTTAATGACAGAAGACAGTTCAAATATATTCACTGAAGCAGACATGCCTACTCTGACAACACTTTTCAAATTCCATTAGTCGGTTGCGCGGAAAAGAGATTTACGGTCCATACTTATTTACATACACATTAGAATTGCATTTCTTGTGTTGTGTTGCATATACATTTTTCATGCATTCATGCATACATTTTCCTCTTTTAACCATTTGTTTAAACAAACAGTCGCAGTCAGCGATAGGTTCATCTGGCAAAAGCACCGAACTGAAGTGGGGCGGAAATCAATCCGGAAGATTGGTCAGAATTATTAAACCCCCGATTCCAGAAGATTTCAGTTGGATAGACAATATGACTGACAGACAAAGTGCCGAGAATTCACAAGTTGATCCAAATGAGTCCCGGTACACTCGAGCAAAAGTTGAGCTGATGGTTAATGAAATGTTAGCAATAAAATTGGCTGAGTTAGGGTATGCACCTCAGGCCCGGACTCAAGCGCCGGCAACACCCTTTGTTTTAGAAAGAGGAAAAGAATCTGAAGTGTTAAGCCCGACATTAAAGGAGCGGGATGTCACTTATCGTAAAGAATTGTCAAAAAAGGTTAAGTCTGCCAAAGAGGAAAATAATATGCCTGATGATTCTGTAAAAGGGAAGTCAGCTATTGAAAAAGAACTAAAAGCAATGAGGGAAGAAATGAAGAGGATTAGTGCCCAGCTGCAAACCAGGGATGACCTTGGTTATGATTTTGAGGAGTACACCGGGGATGAATCTGGGAAAAGGCTGTCTGGTAGATTGCACAAACCTACTAAGTTCGATGAAGATGGTGATCCAGTAGTTATTCTGAAAAATGCAAATGTGAAGAATGGTTCAGGAAGTGGTCGCGGCAATGGCAATGGTAGTTATTCTGGCTCAACACAGAAACAGGGAAGGACATCTGGTTCAGGAAGTTTTAAATCTAGAGTTGGTCAGTCTGTGAACTTTGTGAGAAGTAGGAAGGACAGAAGTTTCTCAAACCTCGGTCGGCCTATGTCAAAGATACTAGAAAGGTGCATTAAGGAAGGGTTATTAGCTTGAGCCGAAGCCTCTTCTAAACCCTTTGCCTGCAAAATTCAATCTTCGGGCTTACTGTAAATTCCACCAGTCCAAGGGTCATGACACTAACAACTGCAAACGCCTCAGACATGAGATCTAGGATTTGATTGACCAAGGGAAGATACCCGATCCAGAGAAAGGCATGCCCACACTGAGGCCAACGCATTCCTAGACTATCGCATCACAGTGCCACTTCAAAACCAAATAGCTTAGAAAAGAGCTTCATGATTCAGCATTCAGTTTTGAATTGCTTGAAAATGTTGAACAATTTTTGAGATTGAGAACAATGTTTGTTTTGTACTTCAGTATTTTGTCTTTATATCTGTGTTTTTATCAAGATAGCTTTCATTACTTTAGACTGTTTTTGCATTATTTTGTAAGATTTCAACCAAAACACTGTAAAGTTATTGTGAGTGAGTTCTCGTGTTCAGCTTAAGAGTCCTAGAACTTGCTTCGCGACCTTTCCTAGGCTAGGGTTAGGGTTGCAAATTCAAAAATGAGAAAGGCAAATTAGGGATAACCATTTAGCTTAAAGAGCCAACCCACTTGAATAAGCCTCTAGATGAGCCCTTTTTAGCCTAACATAAACCAGGCGTTTCTAAAACCGAACAATAAGCCAGCCAAAAGAAAAACAATTTTCTTAGTTGCCGTTTGAAGGAATCACATAGGTAGAATACCTAACAAAGATTTGAATAAAGAATGATGTATGAAATACCTAGAAAGACAGAAGAAAATGACAATGTGGTCAAAACAACAAAAAGCAAAAAGAAAGAAATGAAAGAAAGTAAAAGAAATAAAGTCAGCAAAAGAAAGAGTCACTTGAAGAATGATGGTGCTTCAGTTAATAAGAATTTGGAAAGAAAACAACAGTGTGGTTGAGTCATGAAAAACACAAAAACCAGAAAATCAAAATCAAAATCAAAATCAAAATCAAAAGCAAGAATGAGTCAAAGAAAAGCAACAAAGTTGGAAATAAAAAAAGTTAGAAAAACTCTTAAAGAAGTAAAGCACATTACAAGAGGAGAACTGCTCCAGAAAGATGATAATGTTTCAGATGGTTCAATTAGAATGTGATTCCTTCAAAACAAGCCGAAATTTTCCGTTTGCCCAACCTTGGCCCAAGCCCTATTACAACCAAATGAAAGACCTTTTGATTTGAATTTGCAACCACTATAAGTGGAGGTTAGGTTTCGAAGCAAGCCTATGGTGACTCTTAGCTCACCATGATGAACATTGAGTGCACGCACTGTAACCGTAAACACAAAAGAGAATTTGTGAGTCT
>CANUEY010085438.1:0-77022 GCA_948099555.1 Croton setiger
GATAGACATCCGTGCGCCCATTTTATCCACTATCCCCCCCCTTCTATCAACCATATAAATACACACACTTTTATATATATATATATATATATATATATATATATATATATATATATATATATATATATATATATATACATTCAATATTCCATTTTTAATCACATGTTTTTCTTCTAAATATTAAGGATGTTGTTTAACTAACAAAAAAAAAATTAACTAACATATTTTATTAAGGGTAATGTCATATGGTGTGGCTTTGTGCTTTTTTTTTTATATCAAAGTGTTAAATTGTTTTTATGTAGTTTTAAAATAAGTTTTAGTATTATAATTTGTAATATTTACTTTTGTATTATAAATTTAATATAACTAATTAGAACCGTTAAATTTATAACATAAAGTAAAATTATACAATAAAATTAATATCGAAATTGCGTAAAATCAATTGAAAAGGAAATAGAAAATGGGTTGTTGCAAGTGCACCATGTATCATTACTTTTTTATTAATTTATTTTAAACATATAATTAAATTATTTGGAATGAATTGATAAAATATACTAGTTAAATACTTTTTTAGTATTTGCCAAAAATTAATCCGGGAGTATGATATAAAAATATCCCTAGAACAGTTGTTTCGGTGGCTAACCGGAGCAATCCAATAAGCAATTCGTTGTCCGGTTCGTTGAAGATGAACAACATAGGCAACCTCGTAGTTCTTAGCAAAAACAGTAGTATTGTTTGGTCATCAAACTCAACCCAATCAGGTCAACACCCAGAATTACAACTCTTGAATTCTGGGAATCTGGTAGTAAGAGATGAAAGTAATGGAAATTCTGAAGGGAACTTATGGCAGAGCTCTGATTACCAACAGATACATTATTACCGAGGATGAAGTATACTGTGAAATTGAAGCCCCTTCACGGTATGCGTTTTGTATCCTGGAAAATTGGGATGATCTAACACCCGGAGACTTGATTTAGGGATTGCGAGGACTAAATAAAAATGTAGAATCTACAATCTGGAAAGGCTCCAGCATAATCTTCCAAACAGGGCCATGGAATGGTATTACTTACAGTGGGTTACCTCAACTAACACCAAATAACCCAGTCTATGATTACAATCTTGTGCGGAATGAAGAAGAAATTTACTTCATTTACTACCCAAAAGACAAAACTGTAAATCTACAGGTCTGTTATGAACCAAACCAAAAGATAGACATGATATGCTTTCGTGGGATCAAGCTTCTCAATCTTGGTCTGTGCACTCTTATTCCCCCAGTAGATTATTGCGATCACTTTGGACTTTGTGGTAGCTATGGACTTTGTATTGTTTCTACAAGCCCAGTTTGTCAGTGTTTGAAAGGTTTCAGTCCTAAATCGCAGGAGAAATGGGATGCTGCAGATTTTTCCCAAGGCTGTATCCGTAACAATTCATTAAACTGCGGTGATGATGGTTTTATCAAATACACAGGGTTTAAGTTGCCTGATATTACCAATTCATGGGTAAATGAAACTATGAACCTCAATGAATGCAGAGCTAAATGCTTACAGAACTGTTCTTGCACTGCATACACAAGTTTCGATATTCGAGAAGGAGGCAGCGTTTGTACTATTTGGTTTAATAGTTTGATTGATACAAGAGAAATACAGGGCAGCGGTCAGGATCTATATGTGCGAATGGCTGCTTCTGAATCAGGTCCAAAATCTTTGCTTTTGTTATGTTTTTCAGTATATCCTGCGTTATGTTACTTGATAAAGATATGAACCCAAAAATTTCAGGTTTTGGCATGGCAAGAATTTTTGCAGGAGACCAGATAGAAGGAAACACTAGAAGAGTTGTGGGCACATAATAAGTTTACTGCTGCATTTCTTTACAAGTTGATATGATTTGAGTTCATTATGCTTATGCATTTCATTGGTATTCTGGAGGTAGTGGGTATATGGCACCAGAGTATGCTAGTGATGAGCTATTTTCAGTTAAGTCAGACGTTTTCAGCTTTGGTGTTCTGATGCTTGAGCTATCAACTGGAAAGAGAAGCCGCGGATTCTACCATCCAGACCATAGTCTCAACCTCATTGGATGTGTATGTATCGAATAGTATTCCTTTTGGTTTTCTGGGTATATATTAGTATTGAATTTGAGTTATTGATGTGTTTCATTCAGGCGTGGAGATTATGGAATGAAGGGAATGTGCTGGAATTAGTTGAAGCATTTTTGATGGAGGAAGAAAGGCATTTTCCGGAAATAAAAAGGTGTATCCATATAAGCCTATCATGTGTTCAACAACAGGCGGAGGACAGGCCAAGCATGCCCTCTGTTTTAATGTTAAGTGGTGTGAAGGAACTTCCTCAGCCCGCAAAACCTGCATTTTTTGTAGAATCAAGTCCAATTGAATCAGAATCTTCATCAAACAAGAGATTATCATATTCAACCAATGAAATAAGTTTGTCCATGTTGCATGATAGATGAATAATAATCAACTTCTTCAGCTTCTGTTTACAACTTCTTTATTTTGTTCTCTAAATTTTATAAATAGATGAAGAAGGGTATCTTTAAATGTATATGTTAAAAGACAAATTTTTAGTTGAAGCAAAGGAATAGTTTTGAGTTTAGTTTGATTTCTGATTACATATATTGAATCAGAAAGTAAGCACACGATTTTGACTGGATTAATTTATGATATATAGACAATTTTTTAGAAACTGAAATTTACTACACACTATCTTGAATGTTACTACAAATAAGGAAAGGAGTATTTTGGTTAAAGAAAGAGAAGCGAAGCTAAGGAAAGGGGAAATCTTTTTAAAATATAACTGGCAGGTATGACGAATTCATGTTTCTCTGTTAACCTTGATTGATTGTATCTGTCTTGTAGTGTACTTTCAACAGGGTGACATCACATCAATGCCTAATAGGTGTTTGTTGTTTTGCTTAAGAGAAGGTCAATATTTATCCAGAACAATGGTCTTTGGCCAATGAAATTGCTAATAGTATGTGGTTGGTCAAACTACTCAAATTCAATGTAAGAGACGATCCAACAAGTTCAACAATCAAGACTAATTTCCTTCTTCTCCAATGACAGCAACTGCCAATTTCCTATCTCAATGTTGCTATTTGTTGTTACTAGTCTTTATCTGATGCGTGTAAGTCTATGATTTTTCAAGTTTTAATCATTGTAGGATCCAAAGATTTATTCTTTCAGAACTTGCTAGAAACAGCAAGCCTCAGCACCAGACGTCAATGGATATAGTTTCACTTACATTTCTTAGTACTAATCTTTTTGTTTACCTTTTCAGTATCTCCACTGCAGTTGATACCATTACTCTTTCACAATCTTTGACCGATGGCAAGACCTTGGTTTCCATAGAGGGAACCTTTGAACTGGGTTTCTTCAGTCCAGGTGATTCTAACAAGCGTTATTTGGGAATATGGTATGGAAATATGCCGGATAGAATTGTTGTTTGGGTTGCAAATCGTGATACTCCTATTGATGGCTCTTCTGGTTTGTTGGCTGTAAACAGCACAGGCCATCCTGTGCTTCTCAGTGAGAACAAGACTGTGGTTTGGTCTGCAGCAAGGTTGCTGAAAGAAGCAAAACAGCCAATCTTGCAGCTTCTAGACTCTGGAAATTTTGTTGTGAGAAACCAAAATGAAGAGGACGATGGAATTTACTTGTGGCAGAGCTTTGACTATCCATGTGATACATTTCTTCCTGGAATGAAGCTGGGATGGGACAGAAGGACCGCACTTAACAGGCGTATCTCGGCATGGAAGAGCTCAAATGATCCTTCTGCTGGAGACTTTGTGTGGGAAACACAATTGCAGGGTAATCCTGAGCTAGTTATATGGAAGGGCGAAGATAAATTCTACAGAAGTGGCCCATGGATTGGCATTTCATTCAGTGGTGGTATTGCTCTAAAGCCTAACCCAATTTTTTACTACAAATTTGTCTCAACTGAGGAAGAGGTATACTACACATACACTCTCAAAAGAAAATCTTTCTTAACAAGAATAGTTATGGATCAAACCACCAATACTCGTCGTCGCTACACATGGAACAATGTCAACCGAAATTGGATACTCTATGATAGCCTGCCAAGAGATCATTGTGATAATTATGGCCTTTGTGGTGCCTATGGAAATTGCATACCTAGTGAATTGCCAATTTGCCAATGTTTAGAAGGGTTCAAGCCTAAAATATTGGAAGACTGGAACCAAATGGATTGGTCTCAAGGGTGTGTTCGCAATAAGCCATTAGATTGTCAAAAGGGAGATGGATTTTTAAAATTTGCAGGGCTAAAATTGCCAGATGCCAAGCATTCATGGGTCAACAAAACAATGAATCTAAATGAATGCAGAACTAAATGCTTACAAAATTGTTCTTGTATGGCATACTCTAATTCAGATATTAGAGAAGGAGGCAGTGGCTGTGCTATTTGGTTTGGTGACTTGATAGATATTAGGCAGTTACCGGTTGACGGAGTAGAACTATATATTCGAATGAATGCTTCAGAAACGGGTATGAGTTTTGCTGTTGTTTTTAGTAACCTGTTGTTTCTTTTATGGATTATTTAACTTGTTTCATTTTTCTTGTATCCATAATGAATATGAAGTGGACAAAGGAAAAAGTAAGATGAAGATAGCAATACCTTTAGCTTCCATTGCCTTGGTCTTTGGGATACTTGCAATCAGCTTTTGCATTTATAGCTGGAAAGCAAAGTCTACAGGTAATTAAAACGGTTCATCTTATTTAACCTCATTTGCTAAAAGGATAGGAATCTGCACATTGAATTGTTGGAGACACTTATTGTGAAATGAATAGTTCCAATTCAAATTAGAGCTTCTGACATGACTGGAACATATTATATTTGATTTAGCCTTTCACAAATATAACTAAAAACTATGAATATGCAATGAGTTCCGTTAACGTAGTTCTTGTGTTACCATTGTTCACTCCTTTCCTCTCTTTTCTCCGAGATAAATCAGCAAAAAGTACACTAAATGAAGACATGGAGTTACCATTGTTCGAGTTCTCTACAATAGTTAATGCCACCAATAAATTTTCGATCTCCAACAAGTTAGGAGAAGGTGGTTTTGGGCCTGTCTACTGGGTATATTCTTAATTAAAGTTTATTTAATTCAGAAATACTAATTAGTCCTGAGAGAATAGCACAATACTTTGACAAATGTTATTTTTCAGGGTAAGCTAATAGATGGACAAGAAGTTGCTGTAAAGAGTCTATCGAGGTGTTCTGGACAAGGTTTGAATGAGTTCAAAAATGAAATCATGCTTATTGCAAAACTTCAGCATCGTAATCTTGTAAAGCTTCTTGGTTGTTGCATTCAAGGAGAGGAGAAAGTGCTTGTTTATGAGTACATGCCCAACAAAAGCCTAGACTCCTTCATTTTCGGTTTGCATCACTTGTAACTTAATAAATTTCATTATTCTCAAGTAACTTTTCATCAATAAAGTAGCGTACTCAAGTTTTCAATATGAATACATAATAGATGAAACAAGAAACAAACTGCTTGGCTGGGCAAAGCGTTTCAGTATCATCTGTGGGGTTGCGAGAGGCCTTCTCTATTTACATCAAGATTCAAGATTAAGGATTATACATAGAGATCTCAAAGCAAGTAATATTTTACTTGATAATGAGATGAACCCCAAAATTTCAGATTTTGGGTTGGCCAAAACTTTTGGAGGTGAACAGATTGAAGGAAACACGAATAGGGTGGTTGGAACTTAGTAAGTAGTATACATTTCTAAGCTTTCAGAATTCACCACACTATCAACTGTGAAATGTAATCTGTACTTGTAACTTTTATGTATATTATGCAGTGGATATATGGCACCTGAATATGCTAGTGATGGGATATTCTCAGACAAATCTGATGTTTTTAGCTTCGGAGTAATAATGCTTGAGATAATTAGTGGGAAGAAAAGCAGGGGGTATCTTCACCCTGATCATAGTCTTAACCTTATTGGATATGTAAGTTCTATTCTTCTTTCCTTTTGGTGCCTATTGAACTATGTAGACATGGAAGGTTCTTGACGATAGTGTGTTTTAGGCGTGGAGATTATGGAAAGAAGGCAAGGCCTTGGCATTAGTTGATTCAATATTAGGAGAGTCACATGATCTATCGCAAGTGATGCGGTGCTTCGCAGTTAGTCTATTATGTGTACAGCATCATGCTGAGGAGAGGCCAAGCATGGCATCTGTGGTTTTGATGTTAAGTAGTGAGATTCCATTGCCTGAGCCTAAAGAACCTGGTTTTTACAAGGACAAAGGTCCATTTGAAGCAGAATCTTCATCAACCAAATTGAAATCATCTTCAACCAATGAAATGTCAATCTCATTGATACAGGCTCGATAGACGATTAATTAACTGAATGCTGAGGTACTATTGTTGTGTACTTTTTCAATTGTAGGAGACATGTACTCAAATACTATATGGTTTAGGTTGTTTAGCCCAGTAAAGGGCTAAACCAGAGGACATTGTTGGACTTGGAGTCGAAATTTCAGTGCATGATTTTGCTTTTGTTACTTGTACAGTTATTGAAGTATTGCTGGTGTATTTAGGATCAAATTCAGTAATTGAAGTATTGTTTGGTTACTTGCATTAACAATTGATTAATATTTGAAAATTGCTCTTTATACTGAAGAACTACAACAGCAGCAAAGCATTTTCAAAATGCAGCAGCATGTGCACAAATAAACTAGTCAATTCATTTGATCATTTCTTGTGTTGTATCACTTCCTATGTACATATCTATTTATATTAAACTGAAATACAATTAATTTGGTGTTTATTGAGATTTTGGCTGTTCCAATTTTCAAAAATAAAAAATATTATCAGAAGAATTATTGTTTATACATTTCTGGTATTAAATTTCAAAACTATTTCAACCTCGGCCGGAAATCCCAATTTTTGGATAATTGGAGCATACTAAAAGACAATTCTCATGTCAGATAGAACGTTTAGTTTAGGAGTATCATTTCATGCTTTTATTATGAACATTTAGTGTTGATTATTTGTCAAATAATGTTCATATTATACAAATTGTTGCCAATGGCTTTACAAATGGAAGCCTAAAGGCTGCAGTTTACGGAGGTATAAATTCATGGATAGTTTGTTCTTTTATTTGTGATTGAATTGGATCTTGATGCGTTTGTATATACTTGTTATGTTGTTGAGATTGGTTTGAATGAAGTATTGCATAATTATTGAAATGAAATTGGAATTCTACCAAAGTGAGATTTGATCTCAGTTTGAAGTCAGAAATCTAAATTACTATATGAATAATATGTACCTGAATTTTTTAATTATAATTGACTTCTTACCAATATAAAGATATAATTGTACGTAGACATTAAAAAAAAAAATCGAGAACATTTACAAATTGCAATGTTTCTTTTTCAAATTATTATATAATTTGAAGATTTTTTAATATATTTTGAACAAATTTTTTAATACAAAAGTATGTAATTTATTATTGAAATGGCATGTGCTGGAGCAGTTGATGACAATTGCATGTTATTCAAACTTTAATATGTTTTTATCATATTTTTAAATATAGTAGAATATGCTTTGAAATAAGATTTCTTTAAAAAAAAATAGGTTGTCATGGCCAGTGTATTCCAGAGTACAATATTTTTTTTAATCTATATATTATGTATAAGTTTTTCTTTTATTACCAATAATTGATGTTATTTTGTTATTGTTTGTTTTGTTTTATATGTATAGTTGTTAACATTCTTTGAATTTTGACCTCAGATTTAACAATATATGTGTTTTCAATACTGTTTTTATGATCATATTTTGTATGAATGTTATATTTTTGTCTTATTAAAATTTTTGTGATGCTTACTAATACTTAGATAATATCTAAACAAATTTTTATATTATGTTCGGTGATGTCACATAAATTTTTTAAACAAAACAAGGAAAAAAGGTTAGGCACTTCAGGTTTTTTAATTTGTTATTCTAAAAATTTATTGGTTGGTCATTTTGATATATATTTTGAATATATTTTAAATATACTTTTAAATTATGAGTTTATTTGATTAATTCATTAAGTCTTTTCAAATTTAATTTAATATGTGTGTTTTTTCAAATTTAATTGTTGAATTTTTTATTTATATAATATGTTGGGTTAATTAAATTTAATTTTTAATATATTAGAGTATGAAAATTGTAACGAAAGTGAATTTGTTTTTTAAGCTTAAAATGGTTAAAAGGATTTATATTTGTCTCAAAAAGTTAAGAGGATATATAAAAAATATCTATTTATGTTCTTTATTTTTATGGTCCCAAAAAGTTAAATAAAAGTCTATTTTTATCTAATTTTATATCAAAAAATTCTATTTTTATCCATTACCCAAATAATTTTGAATTACACTGCACTAAATTTTAAAATTTATTGTTTGAATAAATAGCAATTTTAATAATTTTAATTAAATTATATTTATTTTCCTCATCTAAATTTAATCATATCCTGTTCTTTCCTTTTCTATTCTTATTACAACAGTTTCACCTATCTTTTATTCTTTTCCGTTTTTTATGTCTTTCACCACCGGCCAACGTTGGTGTGACGGAAATTATATTGTTTTAAGGGGCGGCACTACGTTGTGCCTATGTGTGCAGTAGTACCCCCAACCCAAGAATTTAAAAAGAAAAAATCATAAATATTGTGTATTTTTAAAATATGAAACATATATGTTATTTTGTTAAAAAATAATTTACATATGTGCTATTTAATAAAATATTCCCTTTTATTTCATCATTTTTATCATATAAACCACCAAATCATTCATTTTTAAAATTTCTAGTTATATTTAGACTATTTTTAATTTTTTTGTTTTACTTAATTTATTGGCATAAATATTCTTAGGTATTTTCCAATTTAATTATTGGTTTGGCCTTATACATGAGTAGTAGACAAGATATGTGTGTGTATTTGAGAGAAAAAAAAAAGTATATTGTTAGTTGAAAAGGTACTTGCAAATAATACAAAGAGGTTTTGTAATTCCTTGAAACGGCAATCTTAAGTTTCGTAAACCAATTGTGTCGTTACATTTAAGAATAGAATAAGATTAGTAGAAATGGTCCTCTTGGTCCCCATTTGGTTCTATTATTTAATTCGAATGACAGGAAAAATGGATTGTCTTGGCTCCACATTTCCCTACTACATATGCCATCAATACTTAAGAATTATAACAATATTTTATGGGAAGTCATTTTGGTCAATATTGTAATTTAATATTTTTGTAAGATTTCTCTCAGGTAACTACAATTTATTACCGTCCAACAGAACAAAATGGTCACTGTGTTGCTAATTTTTCAATTTTCTCATTATCTCAAAATAATTTAAAATTCAGGTGATGAAATTTTAATATTTGTCAAAATATAGTGACAAAATCGTAATTTTTTTTTTTAAATTCAGGTGATGAAATTTTAATATTTACCAAAATATAGTGACAAAATCGTAATTTTAACCAAAATGACAAACTTAATAATACAATGTCTATTTTATTTGATAGTGCGGAAAATATAGTTAGTTGAGAACAATTTTGTGAAAATCTAGTTATTAAATTGTAATATAGGTAAAAATGTGTTGAAGAAGTCGTAATTTAGGCATATTTAAAATAAAAAAAGTAGTGACTTTTTGGTTTGCATGAAAAAGGATGATTGGATTTTTCCTTTACGTTAGTTAGTTACTAATATGATATGAAACCCCCTCATAGTTCCAAATTCTTCTAAGAAGACCCCACCTAAGTATTCAATCGCAAAATGGCTTTTGCTTCACGGATCATTTGTGTACCGCCTCCTCCATAATGTTCAATCGTATTTTCTTCGTCTAAAAGCTATATCTCCCTTCATTATAACTATAATTTCTTTAATTAATTTTACCATTTCTCATCTATCGATCCGTTGTTCTATGAATTTATTTTTAAAAAAATATACATTATCTATAAAAATAATGGGTGTTTGGTTTTCCCAAAGTACGTACTAGCATTTAATGTTGACCAAGTTTGGTTTTTTTATTTTATTTTATGTAGCTGATTTGCAGCCTTAATAAACAAATCCCCTATTGCTTATAAATAAAACATCCTTGCTTTATAGTTTATAAATAAACATACCAAATTAATTATAATGTCCGTAAAATGTAAAATTTTTAGGATGAGATAATATATGGACTAAGACATTACAGATTTTAATTTTTTTTTTTACTGTATTATTTTCTCATCCGGTGAAAGACACTAATATTATTAAGTAAAACAGAATTTTTTAACTGTAATTTTAATATTTTAATTAGTTAAAATTCTTAAAGTTATTTTCGGTAGCATATGGTAAAATAGTGTTTAATTTTTTTTAATTAAAAATGATGTTTAAATTAATTATTTGTTATTTATGTAATTGTATATCTTTCTCCCAAACACACTATACAGACTGTAAATAATTTTTAATTGACCTTATCCTTTTGGATGATGTGGTTATGGATTCTCCGCTTTTATTTGCATTTGATAAATTTGCGTGAATTACTGGTTGCGAGATGCTCAAATTGACAAATTACGAAAATAAACATCCATGAAATTTTTTGTAAGGAAAAAGATGGGTATGTATAGGCTAATAAAATTGGGAACAAGTCATCAGAAAATCATTTCATAGAATATAAAATTGGAAAATGATGGTAAGGTAATTTAACTTTTTCCTTCATGTGCCAAATATAAAATTGGAAAATGATGATAAGGTATGTTTTAATGATAATAATTATTTGTATAATTTTTTTTTTCCGACAAAATAACGAATAAAGAATACATTATTCTATAACCAGAAAAATTCAGATTCTTTTCTTTTATAGCCAAAATAATTAAACAACCCTTTATTCCTAAATTTTATACATAAATTCTATGGTGGAT
Organism: Croton setiger; assembly: GCA_948099555.1. Taxonomy (NCBI): domain Eukaryota; kingdom Viridiplantae; phylum Streptophyta; class Magnoliopsida; order Malpighiales; family Euphorbiaceae; genus Croton; species Croton setiger. Next base: position 10,920 of record CANUEY010085438.1, read on the forward strand.
TTTTTTTTTAAAAAAGAAAATTGACCTACATCGTTAGCCGTAATAAAATATAAAATTCTAACCGTTAAAATTACAGTTATAATCGTTCATAATATTAATTAGTAGAGATTTTTAAAGCATAACACAAAAAAAATAAATACATAGGGATTTTTAATTATCCCACAAATAAAATAATTAATTTAGTAAATTACAATGATTTAATCATCAAAATAAATAAATAAATTATTAAGTTAGTAGAAATTTAATTATTTCGCAATCAAAAATAAATAAATTAGTAAAGTTAGTAGGGATTTAAACATTACACAAACAAAAATAAATACATTAGTGAGTTAGTAAGAATTTAATCATCCACAAATAAAAATAAATAAATTAGTACATACCATAAACCAAATAAGTAAATTAGTAAGTTAATAAACATTTAACACAAATAAAAATAAATAAATTAGTGAATTAATAAGAATTTAATCATCAATATAACCCCAATTTAAATCAAAAAATTTACATTTATTTCAACAATCAACATAAGATATATATAATTTTGAACCTTCAATTAGGTTCATTTAATACGTATGGGTAGATGATACCGTTGATTCCATATTTTTCTCTGACCTACAATGTATATGAAATATTGATTATTTGTAAAATAATATATTAATTTTATATTTATCTCCTTATATATCAAAGATGATATCCATATTCACTGATTATACTATTATATTTTTTAATTTGCCATGTATAGGATTAAATCATGATCGAAATAAAGACAAAGGTATAATATTAACCAAACAAGAAGGAAGCAATCAATCATCACATAGATTCTAAATTGCGATTAAATTTTAACGGTAATTAATACAAACAAATAAAAACATATAATTAGTTGTATAATGTAGTTGAACTTAATTTTCATTTTGTTTATTATTGAATTTTACAAGTAACAAGGTCCAAGATACATAATTATAAATGACATGAGCACTAACGAGGAATTTGCTGAGGAAACGAGAGAGGCATATGCATAGCATTATTTCCTATAATATTAGAAAGCTTAAATTAATATATTGTATGATTATTAGAACTCTTAAAAATTAGACCACTTAAAATAACGTAATATCAAATTTTTATGTAATGTATAATTAATATATGCTTATTATAATTGTGACGATATGTGAAAAAATGATATAGTATAATATATATATTTTATCTACCAAGATGGGGAATTATGTTGGTATTTAAATTTTAAAAACTAAAATTTACAATTTAAATTGAAAAATTGCTATCAAATTTTCTATAAATTAAAATTAAAAAAAAATTTAAAACCCGGTAAATTCTCATAAAATAAAAAGAAAAAAACTCGACGCAACATGAAGATAAATTCATATTAAACTATTTCTTAAGAAACACTCATGTACTGTACATGACCCTGTTTTTCTTTATGAAATTAAGATTATGATGACATTAGAGAAGGAGTGATGAAGTAACAATCTTAGTCAGATAGCCTATCATGATCACTACACCTCACACGTATACAATATCTTTGGAAAATAGATTTTTTTTTTACAATTGGAAGCAATAGATTATATGACTTAAATATACACTTTATTTTTTAAATATTTAACTATTTGATGAATAAATGTATGGGATTACCTTATATAATAACATCTTCACATATAATATTTAACATGTACATTTTCCATCCTAACCTCTAAAAATAGAAAATTTGTTAAGGGAGACTAGTCTTAACCATGACCTCCTCGAGGTTCTGAAAATAAAATTCATTTCAAGTATTGACGTGGTGAGATCCTGGCGGGCTTGAATAAAGTTTTGACCAGTAACCATCATAACATAATTTATTTCTAGTCAACATTAATAAACGATTAGTACGTTTTGTTTTGTTGTAATAAAAACTTACCCAAGTTACATCACTATGATGCTGCTGAACCATCATGCTTACACAATTCCTTCAGAAAATTTATTCTCTACCCTCCAATCTGTACATACTACTGTCCTCCTACAACCAATCAAATGTAAAAGAATCTTATTTAATATGTTATTTTTGGACAGATTTTGTACAAAATAGCATTAAAATCTCAAAATTATAAAATCTATCAACAAATTTTACAATTTTACAAAAATTCTGATTGCCACTGTTAGATGAAACATTTACAAATAAAAATCAATGCAAATAGCCAATAAATATAAATATAAGACTAAACATGAATGCAAGTAAATAAAAGTCGATTAATAAACATTAATACAAATCAATAACTGTAAATACCAGTCAATAAAAGTAATTAAGTCAATAAATATAAAAATAATTTAATACAAGTAAAAATATGTAAATAAATATGAATAATTATATATACAAGTATCAATATATGTAAATCAACATTCAAATATTGAGGTCCTTTCTATAAAATGAGTTTATCTTCTACCTTACCTTAGATTTAAGAATCAAACTGGAATTTATTGCTGGTCGCTGAAAAAAATTCAATGGTGAAAAAAATTCATATGCTTTATATTATTGAAAATCTATTGATTCTAGATTCCAAAAATAGTCTTAATTACTCCCGACTCTACCATATTACGCTAAAAAAATAGCATAAAAAGTAGTTCAGTTTCTTTATCTTTGTTCATTAGAAAACGACAAAAAAAAAAAAAAAAACTTACAGACTCTATATCATCAGAATATTCTTGATTTGGAGATTTCAAATATGATCTTCCTTTTTCTCGACTTCACCACATTACACTAGAAAAATGTAAAAAATTCAGTTTCTCTATCCTTGGCTACAAGAAAATGGGGACGAATGGTAACAATCTCCGTACCTAATAACTCGTCTTTACTTGGATTTTCATTCGGTAGTCTTAAATCGATCGTCTGATTGCCGAAATGTATGAAAAAACGGTTAAAGTTCAGTGAAAGATTTTCAAAATTCATTTAGGAAATTCTCCATTTTCGATTTTTAAATAATATCAATAATTTTAAGGAAAGTTAAAATTTAAAAAAAAAAAAAAAAAAAAACCAAGGAAAGTGTTATTTTTTAATTTCATACTTATGTGCTATTTGCTAATATGAAAGTCCAATATGAAACTTCAATAGTAGCTATTAGTTGTAATTTTGCTTATTATTTTTTTTTCTATTATTATTACATTTACCTCTTTCATTCCTAAAATTAATGGACACATTGTCTAGTGTTAGGATTTACCTATATCGGTATATTATAGTAGTAAGGGAATATAATATGCAAATACAATTTTCTTCTTCTGTATACTTTCCCGTTGAACTTATTAATCTTATTTTCATAACTGTAATTATTTAATTATAATAGTTTTATAATTTTTAGAAGCATTTCCATATTGATTTAGTACAACTCGCAGACACCCACATAAAGTAAAATCAAATTCTTAAAATATCTAAACAGAAAGAGAAGAGACATTAATCGAGAGAATTTCCAATATTCTGTAAGTCAGTTTTTAATATTATTTTCTGAGGTTTACAGTAGGTCTGTTTGTATCTGATTTACTCTCAACGTGTCTTTTCCACGTTTGTACAATGGAATTACTGATGTTACAAATCTTGTGTTGGCTTTTGATTGGTTGTTAATTAAATAATTTGGAGTGGTTAGAGATGGACCTAGACCCAGATCTTGGATTGTGCATCTATTGTGAAGGTATGTCTTTAGCTTTGTTATTGCATTTGAGTCAGGTCCAGTGACCAAAACATCATCAACATACAACACTAGGAATAGTGGAGTCTTTTCTAAGTCTTAGATGAAAAGAAAATGGTCATTTTAATACTGTTTTAACCTATATTGAGTCAAGGCAATGATTAAGTTTCTGTTTTGCCATCGATATTCTTGTTTTAGACTGTATAGTGACTAATCATATCAGAATCTCATAGTGCTTTCATTCCTAACAATTTATATCAGACATTATAGCATTATTATTGCCTATGAGACTTTCCATTTCCTAAAACGGAAGACTTGGAGTAATAACGTTTGGTTAGCTCTTAAAACAGACATGGCTAAAGCATATGACATAATTGAATGATCATATTTACAATAGATACTTTTAAAATTGAGACTTTCCATTTCCTCAAACGGATGACTCGGAGTAACAAAGATTGGTTAGCTCTTAAAACAGACATGGATAAGGTGATCCCTTATCTTTTTATATTATGTGCAGAGGGTTTGTCTGCTCAACTATGTAAACTACAAAGTCAAGTTAGTATCCATGGTGCCCAAACTGCAACTTTTCTTTACAAGAGCGACAAGGGAGGAGGCTATACAATTGACGAATACCCTAACTGAGTATGAAAATGCTTCGGGGCAACAAGTGAGTCTTGCAAAATCTGCAGTCTCTTTACTCCTAATATTCAGTATGATATGCAGGTAGAAGTATGTAATATATTAAGAGTATAAGAAGTGGAAATAACAATAATTACTTGGGCATGCCATATGTTATTGGTCGAGATTAAAAGCAAGTTTTCCTGTATGTGGTGGAAAAAGTGGCAAAGAGAATTAAGAGAGTAGAAGTACAATTTCTTTTGTAGTTGGAAACTTCTAAGAGCTTCAAGTGTTGATGAGCTTTTTCTTTTGGGAGTCCAGTTCTGATCATAGTAAAGGGGTAAAGTGATAAGATGGATAAGAATGGCTAAATCGAAGGTACTAGGAGGTCTCAGTAATAGAGATTAATGTTGCGTTAGCGGCGAAGCAAGGGAGGAAATTGTTGAATCAACAAAATTCTTTAGCTGCTAGAAATATTAGAAGCAAAGTATTTTAAGGATATTAATTATTTTTCTGGCTTGCTATCTAGGCCTCACGTTTTATTTTACAACAATGGTGTATGGTGAGTTACTAATGGTCTTCATACTCATATTTGGAAGAGCTCGTGGTTGTTGGATGCTGCAAATAGATTTGTTATATCTAAAATGCAAGAGGAGTCATCGGCTATGGTGTCAAGATTGATTACAGGTGGTCGGTGGAATGTACCCTTAATTAAACAGTATTTTGGTGATAGTGATTGGCAATTAATCATTCAAATACTTGTCAAATACTTAGAGTGGATTAGTGGACTTGGATGGAAAACAGAAACGGTGAGTACATGATTAAAGAAGGATACATATTGGTAATGGATAATTTGAACAATGTTGAGCAGGTTGTTGCATTTTCATGGGCGGCAAGTTCAAGTTTCGAAAAAGGTGCAGCATTTAATTGGAGGATTATGAGGAACAATTTGCCATGTGATTTTAGTTTATGAACTTGTGATGTGAAGGTACTAGCAGAATGGCCAGTTTGTGGGATTGTTAATGAAAATAAACTATGTATTCTATATTCATGTGAGGTAGCGATACAGTTAGAGCTGTTATCATCTTTGGGTTGGTCTTCAATTACTTCTCTTTCTTTATGGCTAGCTGAGTTATCATAGAATGCTAGATATGAGGTGAAAGATAAGGCTTTTATGGTTAAATAGGAATGATGTTGTTTGGAATCAAATGCACCAAACTCATTGTTATATCGTTTCAAGAGCTAGATCAATTCTTAATGAATGAAAGGCGATTAAGAAAGGTAGGCAGGCAGCGAAGTAGACATGGCCACCGCGGGATCGGTTACGGATCTCGGCCCGTCGAGCCATGGTTAGAGGGAAAGTTGAACCTTAACCGGTCCACCGACGATTCGGCCGGTTATTTAATTTTTTTATAAATTTTTTTTCATAAAAAAAAAAAAGATTAACCGCGGTTTGAAGTTACAGTTTGAATGGTTTCAGTTCAATACGGTTCACGATTTAAAAATAGCTTAAACCTTAACCCGACCGTCCCCCTAACAACCGGTTATGGTTTGAATGATTCCAGTTTGGCGATGGGCCGGACTGGTTAACCGTCGGGCCAAAACCGGCGTGCCAAACCAACTCGTGGCCGTGTCTACAGTGAAGGGTGTACAGGCAGTAAATGCAGGATAGTTAGGAAGCTCAAGTCTTATTCTTGTAAATTAGAAATGCAAAATTGATGTTTCGGTTTTGGCTGGGGGAGATTTTAAGGTGATCATATTGAAGGTTGTCGTGCAGAATAATTGATTGTAATTGCAGGAACGAATGACTCAACTTCAGGGGAGGCTTATGTTTTAGGAAATTGTTGAGCTAGATAAAAGATATTGAGTCTCACTGTCAAGACAAGATAGTAGTTCTTATTTTTATTTTTGGTTTTTTTTTTTTTTGGCTTTTTAGATGATTTATGTGAGGTTAATTTCTCATTTTAAAAAAAAAAATCATTGAATCAAGTTGCTAATAATACTGTTAGGACAACTAATTTTACTTAGGGGTTTATATTGTATGCCCTCCATTATTCTATAAAAAATTTGGTGAAACACAGTGAAAATATAGGTATCGATTGGATAAGTGAGAAATTCAACTTTTTAAGAAATAACCAAATTTTCAAAAAATTAAGTGTTTATCTTGATAAATTTTCGAAAATTAAAAAATTCTACTTCTGTCTTAAACGGGTAATAATTTTCTCTATTTATGTTGTGCATAATTTTTATTTTATTTTATATTTAAAAATATTTATTGTTATAATATTTAAATTATTTTAATATTTATTATAGTTTCCGAAAATTTAGAAAAGTAGAAATTTGAAACCAATGATGTGTCTGAAAAGAATTAGAAATTTTTTAGAAATAAATTAGAAAAAAATAAAAAATTAATTTTAAAATTTAGCAAAATATAGTTGTGCTAAAGAAACTGAGGGAATATTTAAACCAACCACTACAACAAATCAAAACAAATAGTGATAACAAATCAAAAAATTTCTTGATGATGAAAATATAATATAAGTAATAAAAAAATGAAAACTAATAAGAAATCTTCTAGAGAAAATGAGTTTGGAAGGTCGAATGATGATGATGAAGAGCGTGACAACAACCTATCATCATCATCATCACTAATCACCAAAAATCTAAAATTACTAAATTTAATTTACCTTCCCATTCGATAAACGGCGCCGTTACAGCTAACAACTCTCAACCTTGACTTGGATTTTTCTAAATTCGTGTGCCTTAATCCAAAATATAAACAAAATACTAAAAATAATTAATTCTATTATTATTTCTGCATCTATAAATACGAGGCTTTCAACGTTCATTTCCTCAAAAATTAAAATCAAACGCGAGCCCACTCATAAAAACACATCTACTATTACTGCATTTGCCTTTGCTTTCCTTTTCCTTCGAGCTTCGCTTCCTTCAATGGCTACCAAAGTGTATATCGTGTATGTTTCTCTCTGCCTCTTTTTCTCTGTGTATACAGATACATAAGCGTCTATATACGCATAATTCTAGATTCGATCTCTGATTTTTTTTCTGTTGAATTTTGTTATGTTTATATTTTGAAATTGTTTGAGCTTTTGTTCTTTTGTTCCTGTCATCTTTTTGATAATCTGTTAATTTCTTCTTCTTTTCCTTGCCTCTTTTGAGTTATCTTGTGTTTTGTTTTTTTTTTTTTACTTTGTTAAACTGGTTAATTGATTTCGCTGTTTATATTTGTACTTTCTTTTCTAATAATGATAGTTAAATGTTGACAACGTTCTGTTTGGATGTCGAGAAAATGCACAGAATTTGGCTGCTATAAATAAATACTAACCGTATTGATTGGTAATTGCTGTTATTTCAGTGAATTCCAGCTCATATTTGATGTAACTGTCACAATATGTATATTATTCTTACTGTTGACCGATGCATTTTTTCCATCAGTTTCTTCTGTCAGACATTAAGCGCAGAAATTTTGTTAAGTTTCCGTTTTCAGGAATTTTCTGTGATGGAATAATGACATATATGCTATATTAAGGAATGCACCTTGATAAATTTGTTGTTGCCCGATCTCTAAAAGTGATTAATTAACGATAACATATTTTAATTTTTCTATACTTTTGGTTGATTTTTTAATTAAACATTTGAAATTGGATTATTATATTTTTGATAATGCATAGATTTTAACTTCTGAACAAATAAGATGCCATAGAAGACTGCATGTGGATGTGTTTGGCAGTCAAATTGTGGCTTCACTTCATTTTTGAGTTTGATGATTTGTGGATCTGCCATTGTCAAACATGAGACTTGTAATGTTGAGTTAACTTGTCCGAAGAGTGTTTTGAAATGCCTTTCTTTCAATTTGCCCTGGTCACATCATCAAACATGTTAGCGATCTAATCACTCTATGTCACTGGGATGAGTCAACTGTTCCGAAAATCAACTAAATTTCATTTAGCCTGATGCTGGTCATAATCTTTAAACGGTCACTGGAGTGGTTATTGATCTAATTATCCTCAGTTGTTATTTACCATGATCCTGTTGGCATAATGTCTGCTTTTTAATGTTAGCCTGCTACCACTTATCTTTGCACGCACATGGGCCTTTAGGTTTATAAGTTTCCACATACCAATGTTTGCTCTGTTTTAAAGAGACTGCTAACAGGATGCCAATCAGTAAACATTGTTCGTTATGTATATTATTTGCTTGTAAGGTTTAGAGAGTTCGGAAGAACATGAATAGATACATGATGCAGAAATAATGCGGCTGACAATGACAGATGTGGTGATATTATCTGAATAGGATTATACAAAAGTTTTGCATATGTGTAAACAATGGTCATTTATATCCCAAAAGTATGGCTATGCACTTTCTACTGTTGTATGTCTCTTTTTTCACTTTTTTATTTCTGTTTCAGGTACTATTCCATGTATGGACATGTAGAGAGGCTGGCTGAAGAGATCAAGAAGGGTGCTGCATCTGTTGAAGGTGTTGAAGCCAAATTGTGGCAGGTAAGAAATTGTATTAATATTATGTTTATCTTCATGCTGTGTTTTTCCCGGTACTTAATGGTGCTACTGCTAGTTAATTAGAACTTGTAAAGAGTATCAAAAAAATATTCCATTGAAAAGCAGTCAATAACTTTGAAATATTTCTGAATTAGTTACTATATTCACTGGCTTTTAATTACTGGTTTTTCAAAAACGTGATTATATATGGTTTTTCCTACCTTCTGGATGATTGCAATGTTTGTCTAAATTGAGTTTCCATATTTTTCCCTCAATTTGTTTTCCCACTTTCTCAAGCAAGAACCTCATGCTAAGGTAAATTCCTGTTTTTCTTTCTACATTACTGGAGTCACTAGGCCATTGTAAATACCCTACTTAAAAATGGTTTCTCCAAGTGTATCAATCTAGTTAGTTTGCATTCCTGTTCTTCAGTCTCCAGATTGTCAATTTATGATTGTAATAATTGTTTCAAGAAATTTTCTTTATCCCTAACCTCCTGCTCATGGATCCTTGTAGTTCATTGAAATTCCCAATTTGATTAAAATCATTGCTGCTACAGTTCACACTTCTCTATGCTCATTTGCTTTGGGCGCTAGAAATTGTGGTTTTTGGTACTTATGCATGTACATTGATGAGAAGCCTTCAATTTCTTGGATTCTTTTAGATTAAATTTTATACACAGAAATTTGAGTGCTCAATTCTCATCATTAATCTGACTTCGCGGATCTTTGGAGCAGGTTGCTGAGACCCTGCCAGAGGAGGTGCTTGGAAAGATGAGTGCACCACCGAAGAGTGATGTACCCATCATTACACCAAATGAACTCATTGAGGGTGATGGGTTTATTTTTGGCTTCCCAACAAGATTCGGAATGATGGCTGCTCAGTTTAAATCATTTATGGATGCAACAGGCGGTATATGGAGAACACAGCAGCTTGCAGGCAAACCTGCTGGAATCTTTTATAGCACTGGATCCCAAGGTGGTGGACAAGAGACTACAGCGTAAGCCTCTTGGACAGTGGTATCCAAATTTATGCACCTTTAACTGTGTAAGAAACATTTAGTCATTTTCTGATACAAATTTTGAAACTGGCAACAGGTTGACTGCCATCACTCAGCTTGTTCATCATGGAATGATATTCGTTCCCATTGGTTACACATTTGGTGCTGGAATGTTTGAGATGGAGAAATTGAAAGGTGGAAGTCCTTACGGTGCAGGAACTTACGCAGGGGATGGGTCAAGACAACCCACTGAGCTAGAGTTGGAGCAGGCCTTCCACCAGGGGAAGTACATTGCTACCATCACAAAGAAATTCAAGGGCACAGCTTAAATTCATTCGATTACACAAGTACAGTTGAGTCTCACATTTACTCCACAGATTATACGTCTGTCAGCAATTACTATTGCTTTGTTGGTTATATATTTTATATGCGTGTTTCAAAATAGTTGCTTTAATGTTTGTCTAAATGTTAAAAAGCTTGTTTTACTTGTTTATTTGTAGCATGTATCTTCTCTTTATGAATTATAATATCATACACTAGTTTGTCCATTCTGCTAGCTAGTTCTCTAAGTTTGAGTAAATTTTATGTAATTTCCTGGTCATTTATTTGTTGCGTTAATCATCAGAGAATCATGTATGATTTGTTAGTAATTATTTTGAAGTTTGATTGGTAATTTTTGCATATGCAGTTGTTAAATGCTTGAGCTTTTTTATGTTAAGACCACCTGTCCATTAAAAGAACATGACAAAAGCTACTTTCCAGAATAAGTAAAAACACTATTATGAGAAATGCGCTTAGTAGCTGTAAGCAATTCAAGGATTTCATATTGTCCGAAAGTATATCATTAATCATGCACTTTGAATTTCTGTGGCTCTGAAATTGTTTCTCAAAACCAACACAAGTTCTCCTAGTCATAACATAAGTCTGTCTGCACTTATATGATTTACTGCATCCGTACCAAAATATAAACTATTTTTCATTTTGGAGTATTTCAAAATTTAAGCCTATTTTTATATTTTTTATTAACCACGAGATGTCACAGACGAACGATTTAATTATAGATAACACATTTAGTCTATATAGTCTATATTTATGTTTAGACTAATCTTAGTTCGAGCCAAATAGGTTTCTTTAGAAGGACAAAGTTCACACTCCAAATTTTAAACGGTTGCATAAATGAGTATAGTTAAATTCTAAGTTAATAAAATCCCTTACCAACTCATTTGTGCGTTGGAGTTAGCCCACTTTTTATTTTTTACTAGCATTAAATGTTTATTTTCAAAATTATTACTAAATAAATAAATAGAGTGTTTTAAGTTTATTAAAATAAAAGTATTATAGTCAATTTAATTAAAAAATTAATTATAAATGAGAATAAATTTTAAATGAGAAAGAAGCTTATATTTTCGAATAGATGCAGTAATATGAAACATAAATTAAATTTAATTAAAAAAAACAAAGATTAATGAAAATGGGTATTTTTACCAAAATTTTGAAATTTTTTTAATTTTATTTAAATGTAAATGGTGCATTGCACGAGAATATCCGTTTTTAAGTATTGATTCTTCATTTTTCCTATTGTTATAGTATTTTTTACTATTTTAATTATATAATTGTTGTAAATCTTTTTTTTAATGCTCCTCCTTTTAAATAGAAAGTTTTAAATTTCACCAATTGATAATTAACTTTTAGTTAAATTAACAATAATTATATTATTTTAAAATACGCAAAGAGATTTACTTTTGAATTCAATGGATTGTATCAGTTGACAAGACTACTCTAACTTAACCAAGAGGTTGCAGTGTCAATTTTTGAGAATGTAACACCCTTAAGGTCAAATAAAGTCACGCTTTAAAACATTAGATGGATAATAAAAAAAAAAGGAGACTTACTCTTTTCATTAATTTTTTTTAAAGAAATTAATGATGATTTATCTTGAAAAAGAGTATTTTTTTTTAAAGAAATGAATGATGATTAATCCTGAAAAGAGTATTTGATACTATTCTAAATATAGAAAAAAACTTATATGTAGGGCACCCTAAATAAAAGACGGGCTTAGGAATGGAGGGAGTATATTTTAAGAAATATGTTATTTTGGTTTACTTTTGTTTATATTTTTAAATTTTATGTAATGATAGGTTAATCTAATAGTTTACATGAATAAATATCTGATGATTTTTAGATTATATATCGTTTCAATGTTTTTTTTAGTTTTTTAAAATAAAATTGATAATTTCATATAGTCATTTTAAATAAAATTATTATTAGTAATATCTTTATTTATTAATATAATATTTTATTAATTTCAAATAATATAACAAGCTTAAATAATAACCTACACAAATGAAGTGTTTTTAAGGTAGAACTGGTTAATCAAAGAATTAGTTGAATTGATCGATTTAATGAAAGTTAACTGAATAAAATGAACATTTCTAATGTTGGATGTCAAATGAACACTTGTAAGTTGTAATATGGTTAACATGTTGCTAGGTAATTCATGGGCTTTTTTAGAAGGCTTTTCGAAGCTACACTGTTTTAAAAAAAAATTAGTATATAGCATATTTTAAGTTTAATTTACTAAATAGCATAAATTTTGAGAAATTTAATAAATAATATAGTTGTTTTTATTTTTTTTTTTACTCCTCTTTTATTTTTTTTTAAATTTTATTTCATTTAAATATAATATAATATTAAAAGTGGTCTATGATCCGGCGACCGACTAACTGGCTGTAGACGGCGGTGGAAGCTGGTGATATATGACATATATATAATTTCATGTATTCTAAGATTAGGGATGATAGCGGAATGGATACCCGCGAAATTCCCTATTACTCGTCCCGTCCCTTGTTTTTATTTATACTACCAATTCCGCCCCATAAAAAATATACTTAATTCACTACCTACCTCGCTCTGCCGCTAAGGAGTGATGGATAACTGCAGATTATTTTTAATTTTCTTAATTAATTTACAAAAATAATAAAAAATTGATTTAGAAAATCAAATTATCACATATATTGTTCTCATAAAAATAAATAAAAAATACAAAGTCACAAACATTAAAAATAAAATTTAACAAATTACAACAAATCAGACACAATAAAAACAATAAAAATTATTTTCTTCAATTGGAATCATCTTTTTCTACCTCCTATAAATTCCAAACTCCACACTTGCATCTAAAAATTAAATAATTAAGCAAATTAAAATTGTATTTAACTTTAGAATATTAATTGTGTTGTAGTATAATGGTAATACATTTAGTTCTTAAATTGAAAATCATTAGTTCAAATTTCAAGTCTGCAGTTAAAAAAAAAAAAAAGTTTTACTGGTTACAAATATTCATGTACTCATTATCTCGCCTCACTCCACTGTTCATTTTCTCACCACCCAACAGGTAAAATAACCGGATAATACGCGTATCCAAAATTACTCTCCCACTGCCATGCTTACATAAGATGGCTTGTGGCTTAATAGCAATGTTTGTTTTGCCAATTCTAAATGGCATTGGTTCAAATTCCACCTTTGAAAAAAAAAATAAAAAAAAAAATTCTCCCATATCTGGACAAGTCATAGGCGATGGTGAAATAGTGAAAAAAAAATAATATTTTTAAATGGGAGTATTTTTAAAATTTTAATTTTTTTTAAAATATACTATTTACTGTTTTTAAAATTTTATGTTATTCAATACCTATTAATTTTGAAAATATGTTATTCACTAAAAAACAAAAATCAACAGGTTTTGTATGAGCATGAGAATGTAATTAAATGACATGGAAGCTTTCAGTTGTAACTTGTTTCGAGGTTTATTCTCTTCTTATTATGTGACTGCGGAAATTCATATTTGGGATTAACATATGTTGAATGTTTTATTGGAGTTTGATTTGCTCGCTTGGTGCATGCACTCAGGAACAAGTGTGAAGCCTTCTTGAAGAGGGATTTGGTCCATCATCCATCATATACTTAATCTTCAATGCTCATCTTCCTTCTTTATATATATTTTCAACCATTTAACACATAAATCACATAATATAAATTAAGAGTGAATCAAATAATTATCTCTTAATGCAAAGTTCGGTATATACTTTTTGATGCACAAAATGATATTACGAGGAGAATTCAATGTTAACTCTTTAGCCTTATATCACTAGTATATTGATCGTCAAAGTATTCACGAAATCGAACTACTTTCATTAGTGACAGTCTAAATACTTAGTTATTTAAAATTTTTTAATTAGAAATGAGAGAAGAGGTTGAATGAACATTCAATTTAGGGTTAGGCTACGCATTCTAGCTACAATTTAATTAATTATCTATATAATTAATTATTATATGGACTTGAGCTTGTACACTTGTCATGTGTTTCCTGAATCATCCGATAAATCCAACATATATGCGTAACTCCTATTCTTGAGACTTGGTTCACAATTTATTTATTTGGTTAATTAATTAACAAAGTTTGAGATTTTCTAAGAATTTAAATTCTGTATTTCATTGAATTTAATACGGCAAAAATATGATTTATACTGATGTTGATTCACTTATTACTATTAATTTGATTATGAAAATTTAATTTACTTAAAAATTAAGTTATAATTTATTTTTCAAATCTGTTTGCGTTAGTTGGTTAATAGGTAACTTATAAGCATGATACAGTTAATTAAAGCGTGAACGACAATAAAAAAATACTGTAAAGATTTTTAAGAATTTACAGCTCTTATGAGGAAAATTTTTGCATGAAACACATACACCAATTAGAGGTTAACATGTAATTTTTCTGATCAAACTATATCTTTTTTAAAAAAATGGGGATCAAAATTAAATTTTCCTTCTTCTTCCTCACTTAACCCATTTCTCATGCCACACTTTGGAAGCCCTTGCCACGATGAGTCTCATTGTACATTTAATTTCATTATACCATCGTTGAAAAGTTTTGAAAAACTCCTTTGAAAATTTGGAACATCACAATTATTTCTTTCTTTTCCCTCCAACACTCATCTTCTTCTTGTCCACAGATCAACAACAATGAAGACATCAACAAAAAGTTCTCGATGTGGAGAATTGAAATATGCCTTTAGTTACGTCAAAGCACCACTAGAAAGCTGTGAAAATTCATTGAAAATTTTTGTAGGCATATTGTTTTAGTCATTTTTCGAGCTCTTTCGGACCGGCAAAATAAGATCATATTTTATCATTTAATATGTACTCCCAATAGCTATCAAACCATATGATTTTAAGCGAGACCATTGTTGTGTCCGTAGATTTTGTTATAATTTGCTCTCAAATCCTTGCCATTTTAGAAATATGATTTAAGGTCTCTAAGTTTTGTACTTAATATGTTTTTGGGTCTTTCCTTTCACTTGCCTATTCAGTCAAACAAAAATCTCTTTTCCTCTCTCCTCTCTCTTCATCTTCTTCTTCTCCGAGCTGCCATTTTCAAAGAATCATTTCCACCGTCAATACGAAGCTCGGACAAATGCCTTGAGCATACTAATTGACTCCCCTCAACCTAGATTTTCTTTTGGTACTCCAATTGCTGTAGATCTACGGCCAAAAAAGAAGAAATAAATAGGTCAAGATCACGAGTTCTAAACGGGTTGCAAAACTTTCAACGTCTTCTGGTCATTAATTTGGATATGTATAGTTTTGTGTTGATCTCCTATTTCTTTTGATATGAATTTTCATGTGTTGTTAGTATGGATTTTGGAAAATAATTTTTTAATTAGAATTTGGGTACATTTTAAACTTTTCGGATGATTTGTTTGAATTCAAGTGAAAAATAATTGTGTTTTTGGATTCCTTAAAATCAATTCCAGCTTTTTTGGTATTTCAACGGTTGAAATACTTTTCCGTATTCAATTGACTTAAGGTGTAAAATGAACGAAATGATAATTGTTTAAAACCCAAAAACATATTTGGTACAAGGGAGCACAAAGCAAATATCTAAAACACATAGAGCTGAAAGCATATATAGCAAAACATAGACACTTTGGAGTAATTTTTCCAAATGTTAAAAATAGTTAAAGCTTTTTTTTTTTTTTTGTTAACTGCTTATAAGTAATAAATAAATTAGTTATAATGTAAAAATTAGTAACGACCTTAAAAAAAAAAAAAAGTGAAATTGAGCATAAAGGTGGAAATGGCTTAAAGAATTAAAAATGAAGGAAGAAAGAAGAGAGAGAGTAATTGTTAGCTTCTCTTTACCTTCCAATGGAAGCTCTTCAAAGTGGCCATTGGATAAAAAGCATAAAAAGCAAATATTACACACTATATACTAACGTTACATTACTTACATATATATATACACACTGCCATTTTCCAAAACAAAAATAAAAATAATAAAATTAAAGAGGGAATTGTAATGGGCCACCTTCTGACTTCCACTAACATTATTCCTAACACTTAAACAATTCTAAAGTGAGATTTCCAATCAAATCACATCCCCACATCCCTTCTTCTCTTCTCTATTATTATTCCTTTCCTCCTCTTCTATTCTAATACCCTCCTTTAATTTCTTCTGCTATTTTTTTATAATCATCAACAACAAAAACAAATCTTTCATTATAAAAACTATCAAATCTTGCTATTTATATTTAACTAATTAATTCCTCTAAAAAATGAATCAGCATCCTACCCATATATTCTCATTCTTAACCCACTTTTAGTTAATTAATTAACTCTTCAGGTTATTACAACAAATTAATTGGCATCATCATCATTTCTCTCAGTATCTTCTTCCATTCCCTCTTCTTCTCTCATGTCAACTTTCAACTGTTATATATTCTGGAATAGCAAGTGACAATGCACCACTTGCCTCTCTTCTTTGATGACAATACGATGCCGTTTTTCATCTTATCATTCCCAACATGGCTGGGTTTTTCTGATAAGATATCGCCAAAACTATCCATAACTTACATTTCAATTACCTACTTGACCATATAGAATCTGTTCCCATGCCCGAATTTCAAATCATCTGTACGTTCCTCCAAATGTAGGGGTCCAAAAATCAACTGTGGTCTCATGGGTTACTGGAAAAGTACTCGTAACCGGAACCAAACAAAGCCCTCGACTTCTCAGGTCTTGTTTTTGTACTTCTAGATCCTTTTCAGAACCCTAAACATACCCAAAAATTTAGTTATATATATGATTCATAATAGATTAATTATATAGTTAAGTGATGATTTTAATTAATTATAAAAAGAATATTGTACCTGCTGGTGATGGTGTATGGGAGCTCCACTTTTCAAGTATGGAGTGCTCAGAACCTGAAAACAATTAAAATAGTATACATTTTTTTATTAGAAATTGAATATTAGAGTTTTATTATAAGCAAGCAAGAATATCCAAAACTTACAGAGACTTGTTCATGGAGGAATTTGATGTATTCTATGGCTTCAGAAAGCACTGATGCTGTATCAGTCTGAGACAGCAACACATCATAATAACATAATCAATGAACATTAAATTTCTAAAAAGAAAACTAAAAAATAAAAATAAAAACCCTTATAGATTACCTTTCCGAAAGGTGAAACCAATTGTTGCAGTGCAGTGATTCTGTCCCCCATCTTCTCTTTTCTCACCTAATTAACACAAATAAAAAGAAAAAAGAAATTCTCGTCTATATCTTTATATAATCATAACATTGAAACATTAACAAAATCAAACTAATCAAAATGTTTGTGAGTAAACCCAAAATAAAAACAAATGACTAATATCATACAGCCCGAACTTGTTTAAAATTTATACCTTAAAAGCTGGCACCGGCGATGGGGCTTCGTTTCGAGGCCTTTTAGCGGTTGGTGTTTCACTTGTGCTTTTCTTCACAACTGTACTTGAAGAATCTCGTACTTCAGATATATTCTGCTGTGAAAATTTATTGAGTGAACCAAAAAAAACTCAACACTAATAATAACATAACAATTATGCCAAACAAAGAATAATGATCATTCATAGATGCTTATGTATTGTGTACCTTTGGTTTCTCTTCAAAACTGGACGCAGGAAACTGGGGTTGCAACGAAGGAGAAGAGAAAAAATTAGCACGAACATCGTTCATGGAATTATTTGCAGATGCATTCCAAAACGGTGCGTTATTGGAAAAATGCAATTGGCTATGTGGAGATTGTTTTGGAGGTGAATTTCTTAAAAAATTAGTCACTTTAGACCATGAAGGAACTAATTCATTATTAGTACTAATCCCACAATTAGCAGCACCGCCGCCGCCGTATTGATAACTTAAAGAAGATTGTGTTTGCTGTTGTTGTTGATGGTGGTGGTGGTGGTGGTGGTTGTGATTGTCCGGCGATAATAATAACCCTTGTAACATCGTCGCCGAAGTTCCGTAAATATTAGGTGAATCCATCTGAAAACTTGATGACTGTAATCCTTGACATGTCACTGTACTGTCACTTGAGCTTCCACCATGAGGACTAAACTGAGGTTGATTATCTAAAGAAAAACCTCTGTTTATTTGCTTATATTCATTAATAGTAGATTCATTTCCAGTACTATAAACTCTCTCCCTCCATTCTTGTTGATTATAGTTTTCCTGCAGCATGGAGCGGAAGCTATTTTCTGTCTTACTTTCTCCGCCGCCGCCGCCGCGACTGTAATAACAGAAACAAATTTAAAAAAAAAAAAAAAAAAACTTAAAATAGGGTTTTTGTTTATCAAATTTGGATCTGCAAATATATGTAAATATATACTTACAGTAAAGCTTGATTCCAATCCATGGGTGGTTGTTGGGAAGAAAGGCCTAAACCCATCATATGCAAATCAGAAGAAGAAGAATCCTGAGGTGATTTATGGATATGATCGTGAAAAACAGTAGAAGTATCAGAGACGGAAGCAGATTCATTAATAGAAGACCTTGTTTTAACATCTACCATTTCTGATGGCCAAGCGAAGCTGTTTAAAGTGCTATTAAGTCCTGAAGAAGAAGAAGATGAGCCGCTATCGAATCTATTCCTTGAAGAATTATCCCACCAATTTGTGCTTGAGTTGTACTCATCCGCCATGCCTGCTTATGCTTATTATGCTCTCTTTGATTTGAAGTTGTGTTGTTTCTGTTAAATTTGGTTTTACATAAAATGATAGAAAACGGTTCGCTGCATCTTGTGGGTATTTATAGTGGCTAAGAAAGAAGCCATTGTTGTTTGTTGTGAAGATGAAAGAAATTTAAAAGAAAAAAAAAATTAATCTTGGAAAATGTTCTGGTGGTTGACATTTCCAAGTGTATTAAGTCAGTGATTAGACAAAGGAATTAAAGCTCATTTTGAAATTGAATTTCTTTATTTATTTTCTTATTTTTTAAAATGTGATGGGGGCTCATGTCTTTATGCTTTCTTTAAATTCAATGATTTATCACTCGGAAAAAAATTCCATTATTTATCTTGTAATAAAGAAAGGAAATAATTTCCTAAAATAAAAACAAACAAAAAAATTATTATAATTTTGTATTTCATGAAGTTATTTATTATATAACCCAATAAACTCATGCCAGGTCAGCATCCACTTGTGACATGTTTTATATACACAAACAAAATCAAAGGGCGTATATATGTATAAAGCACTATGTTTTTTTATTTATTTTTTTGGTTACTAGAAAAAACTCAGAAAAGACTCTTTCTCTTGAGGTGCTAGTCAAATATTTTCTTCTCCGTGCTGAAATATATTTATAAATTATATAATATTTTGGCGAGCATACAAAGTCCGAACTCAACAATGTTCCAGATAATTACTTTTTCGGCAATTGAGTAATCCGATGCCTAAATTTTGGTAAATATTCAGCTTTTTCTTTTTTTTTTTTAACCAAATGGATAGTTTTATCCCTTAAATTTTAGGCAATAGCCGAATGGCTCCTAAAGTTTGTTTTATTCCGTTTATGATATGAAATTTTACTAAACACAGTGGTAAATGGTCACATAATTTCAACCGCTCAATTGAAACACTTGATGTGAAAGTGTGGCATTAAAATAACATTCAAACACATAGTATAACAGGTGAATAACTATCTGGGTTTGTACTATTTCAATACGCTCTTTTTACAATAATGTTTGGATGAATTAATCATTGCCATATGCTCCTTCGCACCACCGGGTGGAAGCTCATCTGTTACACCCTCGCCCCATCTTATTCCCTTTCATGCATATTGTTGTCTCTGAACTGAACTAAACTCAATCCATTTGCGACATACAAGCAACCTTTTGTGCAATTGAATCTTGAAATTCCATCGTTCGACTCCTCCTACATCTAACAATCAATTCTCACCTCTACCTTCATTCAGTTACTGCATATTCATCATCATTGTCACAGACATACACCTCTAGTCAAAAAATAAAAGTTCAACTAGCCACTGCATTGATAATATTCTACTATCTATGGAAACTCCATCCACAACAATCATTTCATCGTTAAAATAGTACGAACAAAACTTAGTGGTCGAAACTCATCAAAACTTATAAAAAATGGCTGAATCAATCACTTTTTTTTAACTAAAGTCAAATCAAAATTAGAGCACTACATAGCCATAGCTCTACACAACACTAGTTCACCTTTTGCCTTGAACAAGAAATTAACCTATCGTAGAAGCTCCTATTGAAATGCTATAAACCTAGGTTTACTTACCTTTTATTAACCCAAAACACCATGTTCTACTTTCGAATGCATCAAAATCTCCATTCAATCACCATGTTATTAGGTTTTACACTTTAAACAAGTGGATAACGCATGATATGCTTCTCATTTACTTTGCCTTTTAAGAGAAACTTCTCCTCTCTCAATTAATTGGCCTAAAACTCCTAAGTTTGATGACAAAGTTTATCCACTCATCTAATTTGGTTACTTGGGTTTGGGAAAGTCTTATCTCTTTACGTGAGAGCTCTCTTGCATACGTTTCCCTGTATTATATGATGGTAATTTTGTAATTTTTAATACTATTTTTATAATTTTGAGTGTCCTTAGTGAAAGATTATAAAGCAAACGAAGAGCAAGACATCTATCTCTATACACACGAAAGAGGTAGCCGTACTGTTTTGGATATGTATGTTGCCCAGCATATAACATTTTCTATGTCCATCGTGTTTGAAATACTTGCATTATAAACCAATACATAACACAATTTAGTAAAGTTCAGGCTCATTCAATTTTTTTAATGAAGTTTAAGGAGCAACTAATTATTTAGCATTTTTTTTATTTATGACGTCACAAACTAACTAACTATATACATATATAGTTTTTGCCAGAAGAAGGGAAAACGTGAATTTCAATTCTCATCATTTTTTATTTCTTTTTATTATAATTTTGCATCCATTTTTATTAAGTAATAATAATTTAGATGTTATTAAGCTTATCGTAGAACTTTCAAAAGTTCAAAATGTAGCCCGAAAAAACAAAATTAATATAATATACTTTTAAAAATTGTCCAAAAACAAAAAAAATTTGATTAATAACCAATTTTATTTCCTGAAAAAACAGTCCAATTTTAAAGACCCTAATTATTGAAATTGCAGAGTTTATATATTCTCTTTTATTTTTCTGAAGAGTACAATTTTTCTTTTTTTAATAGTAACGTTTATGTCATTGGAATATTTAGGTTAACTAGTTTTTTTACCTTCTCGTATTAATTTCTCATTATTCATTTTGTAGTTATTATATTAATATATTATTATTTACTTATTAATTAATTTAATTAAAATATAATGCTAATATTAATTCATAATTGGAATAAATTATTAATACTAATACATTAAGATTATTTTTATTAATTAATTGATGTAGTAATTTGAGGATGTAGTCATCAGAATCAGTTAAATCCTTTATTGGTTTATAGAGTTTGCTTTTTTTTACAACATGGCAAGAGTCAGATTGCAAGTTGGCCGGAGCTCCAATCGCGATATGGCTTGTAGAAATCAAAATGTATATATATATATATTAATTGACTTTTATTTTAAACAAAAAAACTGTATAAAAAAGGTATATAGTGGTAGATATTTTTCCCTATCCTGACACATGTGGATTGAAGAAG
Organism: Croton setiger; assembly: GCA_948099555.1. Taxonomy (NCBI): domain Eukaryota; kingdom Viridiplantae; phylum Streptophyta; class Magnoliopsida; order Malpighiales; family Euphorbiaceae; genus Croton; species Croton setiger. The sequence goes on from CANUEY010085438.1 coordinate 32,742, forward strand.
ACAAGTGGTTTTGTAAGAATCATAAATTTGATGGAAAAATAAACATCACCTGAGAGAAGTCAAGCTGACAATCAACTCACCATACCAATTAGTGGCAACGTCAACATTGTCCTTTCTCCAGCATCCTCATCTCACCTAATTAAAATCTACAATTTCACTTAATTATTTTATGCAAAGGTAATAATGATATTTAGAGTCATTTTCCAATTATGTTGTATTGAATGATTACGTGTGGTGTGAGTTGATGCGTTTTTAGTCAACAATTAGATCATTTTGACCTTTCCTATAAGTCAATTTCTACATTTCCCATTTCATACTTTTGATTCTTGTATTGTATCGGATCGCATACTAATTTTTCTGTCTCCCACCAAATTCACACATCTTAATACTAATTTTTAATTTGACGTGCATATAATTCATTCCAGTAAATTGCAAATACTTTCACTCATTTACATCCTTATCTCTAATCACCACCAAATTTTAATTTTTAAGCTTAATAAAATAGAAAAGAATCATAAATAAAGTTTTTGTATATTTAATTTAGTAGCAAATTTGTATTCAATGTTTTAAGTGTTTTTTTTTTTTTTCAAATAGATTTTGTAATAATTCATTAGCTATATTCTATCAACCAAAAGTGATGAAAGTGGTTCAAATTTCATTATTAATAAAAAAAAATAATGGATTTTTTTTTTTCTAATGGTGAGCAGATTTCAACTCATATTATTCGAATAAAAACACCAATACATCATATAAAGAAAAAAATAAATCGTCTATTAAAAACTAGATAGAAATTGAATTTATAAATTTCACATATAACAATCTATTTCTAATCAAATAAAAAAGATGAAAAATTTACCGAAATTTTATATGCTTCAAATTCAACCATACAAAACCAATATCCGAATGAAGGGTTAGAACACAATTTTGAACTAAGGAGAGATAGAGAATCATAATCTTCCATATACTGATTGCAAAGCCAACATTTACGCTAAATTATTGTAAGAAGAGTTTGTGGAACCTCCCCTACAAATCATTTTCTTTTTTTAAAAAAAAATGAAATTAATTATTTTAAAAAAAGGAATAGGGATAATTATTTATAGGTGCTTAAAGTTTTGCATAATATATTCTGGGGTCTCTCTATTTTGAAAATTGTATCATCGGGTCCCTCAAATTTTAAAAATTATACTACCAAGTCCTTCCGTCCAAAATGGACATTAGTCAACTGAAAAAGTCAATGATTTTAATTCAAATTTTTCAAAATGACAAAACTACCCTTTGATTTATTTGAATCGAACCATACTAATTAAACTCAATCTTTAAATCAAACCATTATATCAACTCTTCATCTTCTTCAACTCTTCATCTTTTTCAACTCTTCATCTTCATAATAATTACCCATTAAATCATTTTCTCCAACTCTTCATTTTCTCTAACTCTTCATCTTCTCTCTTTCTCTATGATCATATCACGTTTTTCTCTCATCTCTTCATCTCCTTCTTCAAGAAAATAAGCTCCCTGCATTATCGTCCTTCTCCTTTCATGGCTCCTTCTCTCTCATTTCTCCTTCTTCCTAACTCTAATCCCTCAATCTTATTCCCTTTTTCTTCTCATAATCCTCCTTTCAAATTTTCCTCTTCTCTTTCCTTACATCTTTCTCAATTTCTTTTCTTTTCTCCTCTCACGAAAACAGCACCAGCGCCGCCTCAACCACCATCGCCACTATCTTCCTTTTCTTCTTATTTTTCTTCCGGCCTCAACCACCATCGCCCTCTAGATTTGCAATTTTGATTTAAAATCGCTGCCACTGTGTCTGGGTTTTGTTTTTGTTTTTTTTTAAGATGCTTTGAGCAGCCATTGCTAGAAAGCTTCAAGTTAGGGTATGAAGGATTAAGCATAGAGTTAGAAAAAATATTAACAGATACACAAACATATGTTGAATTCTTTTTCTTATTTTAATTGAATTGTAAGATGATTTGGAGGAAAAATAAGAAGAAGATGAAGATTTGGAAAAAAAATCTACTGGCAGCCATGGATGAACGAAGAGAAAGAGAAGAGAGGAAGAAGGAGGACTTAATAGTATAATTATGTAAAATTAAGGACTTGAAAAAAATATAACATAAAGGGTAATATTGTCATTTTAACTCAACTTAACAGACACTTAACGTCCATTCTGGACGGAAGGACCTGATAGTATAATTTTTAAAACCTAAGGGACCCGATGATACAAGTTCCAAAATAGAGGTACCCCAGAGTATATTATGCAAAACCTCAGGGACCTATAAATAATTATCCCAAAGAAATAATTAGCAAATTAACATTAGTTACTAAATAAATGGCACAAAAATTTCAAAATTAAAAAAAAATACCACATTATGAAAAAAGAAAGTGAAACTTACTCTATTTCTAATTAAAAATCATTATGAAAAATCAATAAAAAAGAAATGGAAAATTCACGAACAAAATGCACCACCATGCAACCAACTTCCACCACCGTCCAATGCTGGAATAGGCCAGCCGGCGTTAATAGTCACCAGCTCAGGCAATTGCAACCTCCACCGGTAGGCAGCTGGAAAGCTTAAAAAAGTCGAATATGATTTTAGTTTCTTTTTAGATTTAAAATCTTTAAAACTTTAATTCATCATCTCACCGGTAATGAATCTTCGGTTTCAAACCATTTTCGGAATCTATAAATCGAGAGCTTTCCGATGATATATGACTAGTTAGGTTTTATCGCCATTTTGAAAATTTTTTATCATCGATGGTGGATACGGTTTCTTCGAAAAACAATATGAAGTTGACAGTAAATTCAATAACAATCAAGAAACATTGAAAATTTCTTATTAAGTCTTATTGATGCTACAAAAAATTGAAAGAATCATATAATAAATCTCATTCTTATACAATCTTATTGATTATTATTGACTCTTATTAAATATAAAGATTATAATCCAACAAATGCATAAAAACTCAAAGTAAAAAAATCTTTATTCATTTTTATTTGATTCTCAATGATATTGATTCTTATTTATTCTTGACGATACTGATTCTTATTAATTTAATCTTAAGAATATAATCAAATCATAAAAATGAAAAAATTATAAAAAAAAATATTACTGACTCTTATTAACTCTTATTAATTTTTATTGACTCTTATTGAATTTAAAAAATATAATCAATAAATGCACAATAACTCAAATAATAATGCTAAAAAATCATTACTCATTCTTATTAATTCTCAATAATAATTATGGGTCGAGAACTTTCTGATGATATATATTTTGTAAGGTTTCATCACATTTGAAAATATCATGTATTTATGGCGGCTAGAATTTTAACCCGGTGAATAAGATGAAAATGATAGAAGTTGCTAAATTTCAATAAGTATTAATAATATTAAAAAAATTTTTAGTTAAGTTTAATAAAAATCAATAAATATTGAAAAATTATTGAATTTTATTGATTTTGTATATTCATATTCAATCTAAACAATATAATTATTACTGATTCCTATTTGATTCTTATTGACTATTTGAATCTAAAGAATATGATCTAAAAAAGTATAAAAACTCAAAAAATACACTAAAACATCACAATTTTTATTGATACTTGATGATTCTTAAAGATAAGTACAGTTCAAAAAACGGAAATACAATTCAGTGAGTTTTAATATAATTCAATATTAGAAAACTTTGACAGAATTCAATAAATGTCAATACAATTTAGTACATTTCAATACAACTCAATAAAACGTAATAGAAAGTCATGTCACATCTTCTTCGTATAGAAACTCTAGCTGTCGCCGATTACCGAAAAATTGCAACGACGATGAAACTTGACAAGTGATATGTCATTGGAAAGCTCTCAACTCGTAGATTTCAAATATGACCTTATTTTCTCATTAATCCACCGTATTTCACCATAAAATGCAAAAAATAGTCCATTATCGATAAAATGTGACTTTTCCAGCCAAAGAACGATGGCAAAATGAGTACTAAAATGTTCCTCATCACTTGAGCTTTCATCCGATGGCCTCAGATGTGAAATCTATCACCAAAAATTCTATGAATCGAAAGTTTAAAATTTTTGAATCCTAAAAAATTCAAAACTAGATCTGAACTTTCTTGTCATTCTCGCGTCAGCTACCGATCAAGTTCACCGTTGTCTGTGCTAGTGATTGGCGATGCCGGCTGACCCATTCCGACAATGAACGGAGGTGAATGGTCATCGTAACAAATCGAAGAAGCTTTCTCTATTTTCACGTTGAAAACATGAAAATTTTGATTTTTATTATTTTAAATTCCTTTTTGTTTTTAAATAATAATAATAATAATAATAATAATAATAATAATAATAATAATAATAATAATAATAATAATAATAATAATAATAATAATAATTTAAGGGCAAACTATGTTAAAGGACATGAAAAGAACTAGATTTTTAATTATGAAAGAAAAAATGATATTTGCTCAAATGAAAAGTGATAAAGTATGTTATTATGTGTAATTTTCCTTTTAAAAAGGATTTGAGATTTGTATTAAATTCTTTTAATCGAGTATATGTTCATAGGTTGACGTATTTAAAAGGGTTTTTTTTTTTCAAAAATTTTGTGGCTCAGATTAATTAAGTTTATAGTAAAAGAAATAAAAGTAATGATATGTTATCTAATAAATTGAATTTAAAAAAATATCAGAAAATAAAAATATTTTCAATTTGCAGTCCGTAAAAAAATTATAGTACTACTCAAAAAGAATTAGGTTTTGAAATGGATTTTGTCCAAACATTCAAACTAGATATTAGTATCAACTATTTAGACCAAACATGGTATAAATAGAAATCAATTTAAATAGGAAAAAATCATTGTTAAGAACAACATCAGATAATTTTTATAATTTATAAGCAATTTTTAAATGCAAAGTCAATGAAATTTTACATTTACTTGTTGATTTAAAATAGTATTTATTTAATCTAAATTATTATTAAAATCAAAATAATAAATTAAACTCCATAGTAATAAAAAAGAATGTTTAAATTTGTTATATACATTAACTTATTGATTATGTTTTTTCATCAAATAAACATAATATGTAAGGCCTAACAAATATAATCTATAAATACACTAAAATAAACGGAATAGCAGAGCATTGAAACATATTTCTTCCCAAAAAAAAAAGTAATGAATTTTGTTTTATTCTCTAAACATGGATTTTTTAGATTTTTTAAAAGAAAATTATTTGACATTGTTTATTATTATTATTATTTTTGTATTAGGTAACAGACAAATTAATGTTTACATCAAAAAAAAAAAAAAAGGATGTAAATAGACAACCACTAAAACGTTGTGTTCTGTCAACGAGAAATTTAGATTTTGAAGAGGACACATGTTTATTATTGACCCTTTTTCCAACCAAGAAATGGACAAATTTAGAGTTTGACTTGTAGTGGAAGAGGAGGCGGCAGACGGTGCGGTGGAGAGGTCCGGTGGCGGAGGAGGAGTCTTATGTCATAGAAGAGTATGACTTTGAAACGAATGTCAACGAAGTGGGCTCCACGCGGCGTGCACGCGTGGGAAGACAGCTGGGTCCCACAAGCACAGGCCTCCTCCAAGTGAGAGCCAGAAAGTGACTTACAAATTGATTTCAAATACTAATCATTTGGACTCACTCCCTCCGCACGTACTTATCTCCTAACCAACTTTTACAATTAAAAATGGTTCTATTAATTCTACCAAGTCAATAATTCACTGCTCACAAATTACAACTACATCCCTCCCTCCTCTCTATTAACATTTTCTCCTCTTTGTCACTTCTCCATTGTGAAATTGTTTTGGTTTCAACCATACTATTACCTAATTATCAACTAATTTTATGAAACACTTTATATATTATTTTTTTAATCCGATTATAATTTAAAAGTAATTTATACACAATAAGACAACAATGAGAAACACCTCCTCATTTTCTTTTATAATAAAAAGAACATTTTACTAATCATAAAAGAAATTATTGCAAAGGTGTGTAGATGAATGATGTGCTTGGAACTAAGAGAGGTGGTAACACATTTGCCGTTGAGTTCTAGGTGATTGAGTTCTAATTCCCAATCAACATCGGTTGTGTGAGTTTATAACTGTTAAAAAAATTGTGTGTTGACAATGCAAGATAAACACTATTTAATATCATACACTTTATATTAGCAAACTATACAAAGTTTTGATTCCACCATTAGAATTTCTTTAATCCAATGGACTATTGTTATTTACAAAATTAATTAAAGATTTTGTGTAGGATTCTAGCAAAAAATATCCTTATAACATTATCATTAACAAATGGAGGATATTTTAGTTTTAATATAATTATAATAAATTACTAATTTTTATTACTAGAAAATAAATTAATTATTTTTTAGCTCTATTGAGATATATTTTCACTTTTGCAAAATAAAATCATTCCAAATGATTCTTTTTTATTTTTTTCACGGATTATACTATTAAAATGACCAAATATACCTATTTTACATGATTTTCTGATGGCACGTGCCGGCTAAGAATTAAAATAAAAATTTTTTTGTCTTTTCTTTTAGACAAGGACCAAGATTGTAATTTTTCACTCAAATACCTATGTTTAATTTCAGAATCAAAACACACAAATGAGCATACCAAATCAAAATTTTTTACATGAGGAGTTGGATTATGGCTTCAATTATTTGGACATACATTCCCTAGTTTACACAGAAAATTAAAACAAAAATTAAAACTGTTTTGTTCTTGTTTACCAAAACTTTTAGAGCATTTTTAATCCTTCTGTTGTTCGATTGTGAAAATTGAAGCCACTGATAATTTATTCAAGAGACGAGATTTTCAATATTCTTAGATTAGCTGATCATCGGCCAAAATGAGAGAAATGCTCGAGTTGTCAAGGTGGGTCAAAATGACCTAAGTTGTTGTTCGATTTTTTGACATCATTTTAGGTCGTTCTAGTGGCCAAACGAGGAAAGTGTAGGCAATTTTTAGGTTCTCTAGCAAGACTAATCTTTTGGCATAGGTTATGGTCAATTTGTTACCATTTTCAACGGTCAAGAACAAAACCCTTCCAACATGATATTTTTGAATTTCTGGCCAAACTAGGGTTTGTTTGTCCAAATTGACCCATATGTTGACTCATCATATCAAGAGGTTCAATTTGGTATACTCATTTGCTTGTTTTGGTTCCGAAAATGGAGATGGGTATTTGAGTTAAAAATTACACTCTTGGTCTCTGTCAGAGGAGGAAGACAATGCAAAATTTTATTTTAATCCTTAGCCGACGTATGCACTACACACTTGTAGTTAGTCATTCAAAGTGTCCAATTGGTCAGAAATGAAACGGTAAGTTGAAAAATGATATTTGATTAAAAATAAAAATAAAAATGATGGGCATATATTAAAAGGTTATTTCTATAAATTTGTTTAAATCATTTTAGTTATAAGATGAGTTCAACTTATTATAAGCTAAATTAATAAATTAATAATAATTGAATAGTTTAAATAATTGATAAATGATATTTGATTGAATAAAAACCATACTATTGATTTTGTATTTGTATCAGTATGTAGTTACTAAATATTTAATTGGTAAACATATTATTACAATAGTATTAAACACCGCATATCATGGATATTTTAAATTTAATATTCCAATTATTATGCGCTTTAAGAAAAATGATTAACTAATTATGAGAATCCAAATTTCTAAAAGAAAAAAAGAGAAATTCTGAAAAATAAATGAAGTAAATGTTATTTAAGTAATTTAGAAAAGAAATGTTATAGGTGAGGAAGAAAGAAAAGGGAGTGGAGGTAGTTGGGAAGTGGCAAGTGAAGTGTCTAAGTAGGATACATTCCTCTTTTAAGAACCCATATAGCCATTTTTTATTTTTTTTATTTATTTTAAGTAGCATATATTATGAAAATCGATCCTATTAGGAGGGTTCTACAAGTTTCATTCAAAAAGCGGCCGCTCAACCAGAATTATTGCTCAATTACACAATAACCCTTATTTATTTATTTTTTGGAAGAAAAAATAATTAGTTTAAAGGTAAACAACAAGCCAGTTGAGGCAATTTTGACATAAACAAACTTTCTTTCACACAATATCCTTTCTTGTGTTATCCCTATTTCACATTGTAAACTAAAAATAAAATTAAACTTTCTTCTAAGAATAGTGAGTCTTCAATTTTTGTTAATTTATTTTTTTTTTCTGTTAATTATATATTTAATTTATATAATATTGAATTGATTTATTTTGCACAATTTTTATTTGAAAGTGAATCTCAACTTTTGGCTTAAAAGGGCGAAGGAGAAGTTACATAAATTATTTGGTTTTATTTTCTTCTCTCTCTAAAGAAAAGTTTGATGAATTCTTGGATGTACCATGGCGAATATGTACAATTGAGCAAAATCTTTATGCAATTTATCTTCTTCTTCTTATTAGTTGTTTGGATGTATATACATACCTTCATATATACATGTACTTATATATTATATATATTCTTGTTTGTATGTGTCTATATGCTTATATACATGTGCTAGTACAAATATATATTGTATAAATTACAATATATATTATTTATACATGTTTACATACGTATGCGTGTATGTGTTTAGTACAAATATATATTATATATATATCAAAAAAAATTAAGTGATTTTCAATTTTATAAAATAATTTTTTTAACTCGTATAATGTTTAGGAAAAATTCGAATCAATTTTTTTAGAAAAAAAAAAATTTAGCAGAACTGTCTTTCTTTTTAGAAGAAAACGTTATGAGTAGAAAAATCCAATCATAGGTTGATTCTATTTTATTAAGTAGAGTTCTAATAGCTCATATAAAATCAGTTTTTAGATTTCAATTCGTTTTGTCCTATCCGGAAAATTTGATAAGGTTTAAAAACATAAGATTTTAATTTTTTATCTGTTTCTATTATTTCTAGTTTTTAATGGGTTTTAATGTTTTGTTCTATTCTAATCAATTGTTTTCCTGTGCAAATTTGTCTAATGCTTTTGTGAACAGAAAACAACATCTAATTGTTTTTCATTATGAAGAATAATTTGATGAAAAAACCATTACTACTAAAGATAGGTCTATCCAAATGAGCCCAGAATTAATTGAATATTGTTAAAAACAAAATCATGATTTAGAAAGCAAAAAACTCTTCATCACCTTCCCCACCGTTTTCACCAACTACATCGACTATAACAGAAAATATTAGAAATTTAGATAAAGAAATAGACATGATTAAAAGAGAATTTAAGTTTGATAAAGATCAATTTTTTTATGAAATCTCAAAAATTAAAAAAGTAGAGAAATTAAGTAAAATGGTAAAAGAAAATAGTTTTGAAAAATTAAAAAATAAATATTTCAGTTTTGTAAAAGAAAATGAAATTAATATAAAATTTTTTAAATAGTTCAAAATGTTAAAATAGAAAACTATTAACCCAATAACTACTAAAAATAAAATAAGTGAGTGAAAAATTGAAGATAAAATAATTCATTCTGAACATTTCAAAAAGTCTATTAATAAGGATATCTCTTTTTTTAGATTCTATGACATAATCAATTTTAAAAATATTAAATTTTTTATATATACGATTAGTACAGGTAGGCATAAAACCTATAATAATAGAAAGTATAGATATAAGCATATTAGTTGTCGTAAGAGACGGGAGGCATAAAGAATTTCATCCTCCACATCGTCTTCGGGTTCCTCATCCGACATTGACTATGCACTGGAAAATAAAGATGACTGCTATTACATCCTCCACCAATAAGAAAGAAGAGAAAGGATAAAAGTAAAAAATAAAACGAGAAAAAGCTAAAAGTAAAAAGAAAAAGAAAAAAGAGTCTTTTTCAGCACCAGACTCATCTTCTGAATAGGCAGAAAGAACCTCATTCCTTCAATTTTTTTTTTAAAAAAAAAGAGCAAAAAAAAGTAAAAAATTCTGTCGGTAGATAAGAAGCTAGTACAAATCTGTTTGTGGATAAAAAATATGTGAAGTTACAGTAAAAAGAAGTCAACAAGTTACTATTTAGTATTTTACTACAGTAAAGTATGTGAAGTTACATGAATGAATAATAGAGCTACAGGAAAAATCTAACTATAAAAAGGAAGAAGTCAATCCCTCGAGATGACATAATTTTTTCTGCATCTTCTTCTCTTATCTTACTCTCCCTTTGCTCTGTAAAATATCATTTTAGATTTTGAAACTTTTAGTTAACGTGTTTAAGAATTTCTTGTAAGTCTTTTAAAAATTCAATTTGTATTTTCGATTTGTACTTTACTTCTTTATGTTTATAATTTACATCTATTAATAAAATTCACTTTCAATAGTGATCCAATTTAATTTGTTGAGAACTTCTTGTAAGTGTTTTAAAAAATCGATTTATACTTTATAATTTACAACCATTAATAAAATCTACTTTCATATAAAAATAGTGATCAATTAGTTTGTTGGTTTGAAAAATTAGCAATTCAAAACTTTTTCCTTTAAAATCCTAAAACTACTGCTACTTAACCATTATTTTCAATCATCAAAATATAGTTTGTATTGTCAAAATCATCTGAACACATATATTTAATAAATTAAATTCAATTTAAAATATTATTTTTTTGTTTAAAAAGCTTAGTTCTTATGGACAAATAGCATAGAAGAGGAAAAAATTAAGCTTACAACTTGGTTCCAATATGTAATAATTGAAGAGGAAAAAATTAAAAAACAAAACCTGACAGCGCACAATCGATGAGTCAACGGTAACATTACATTACGATTACATAAGGAGACAATGTTCTAATAAACCTCGTCAAACACCCTCATCTGTCTTCCGGCCCATCTAAACTTGTCTATTGCTATTTCAAGAAACTGACAAATTCCTTTCATTTATTTTTTATTTCTTTACCATTTTATTAATTCATTACCAACCCTATCATCTTATTCTTATGTTTATACTTATTCATTATATATAGTTTGGCATGTAGCCCATACCATATTACTATTCTATATTTCGAATTTGAATTGCAAGTAGTGTTTTATAAGTATATATGATGATTAACTAAATTAAATAGTGCTTAAGCATGCTAAACTAATTATTTAATTAAAATGGAAATGAAAACATCCTATAATTTTTTATTTCATGAAAATGATGTCATATTACTCTAAGCTTGAGGTATGATATGAAAGCAGACAAAACAATTGAACAAGTTTACTTACATTTTGACAAATTGAAAATTGCTGACCCTCCACGTGGCCTCTTTCAAACTCGCACATTCAAAGTGAACCTACACATGTAATTAATTTATTTTGAGTCAAACTTACATGTTACACAACATCACATCAGTTATCAAATAATAGAAATAAGTTGAGGATTTAGTTATATGACTATTTATGGGCAAAATTATTTTAAGGTACTAAATTATATGCTAATTATATGATTGAGTTCCTAAGTTTTGATAAATATATAATGAGATCCTCGTCTTTGTGGTCGGTCGTATATTTCTAAATCCTTTCGTCCAGTTTTCTAATTTCTTCAATTAGTCAGCTATCAAAATATAAAAATACCTCATATAAATAGAAGATGACAGTATTTATTTTATTTTTTTTTTTTCAAACAAGCTAACTATAAATTAAATTATTCTTTTGCGAACTAGCTTTAGATGAAGAACTAGTCTTTTGCAAATGTATATTCTTTCTTTTTTCAAAAAATTAAGTAGATTTAACAACAACAACAAAAATTAGAATTATTGAAAAAAAAAAGAAGATAAAATATAGTCCTTGAAATCCTACAAAACCAACTAAGAATTCCACTTTGTTATAATGGAGTGCCTTAAATATGTATAATAGCCAAAACCCCACTTGTTATCCTTTTTAAAGTAAGCTACCCAATCAAACAAATAGAGGATTCTTAAACATTTTTTAATTCATTAATTACTCACAATAATTCATTTTTATATATTTTTTAAAACTTTGAGCCATAGTTTCTTATTCTAGGAAGATTTCTTTTAGTGGCTCAGAAAGTGGTAGTGACTATATTAAATATACAATTCTATACATAAAAAATGCCAAGTGCTTTTAAGTACAATAGAACGTTAAAGTTGTACTTCTTTTTTTTTTTTTTTTTTTGGCTTAATTATCTTTATTCACCAAATTTTAAAGATTTTAGGATCAATTTTACCTTCAGAAAACATCAAATTTTTTCAATAATTTTGTTATTTTTTTAATTACTTTTATAAAATGAAATTCGTGAAATTGGGTGAGAAATAGGACTATTGGGAGCATTTTTGTATATAACAATTTAGTGTATGTATTATAGCAGCATTGTTTACTTGCATTGTATATGTACCTTATTTTCAGATATGTATATTGAGAACCAAATATTTAAGTTTGAATATTTTTTTCAAACTTGAAGACTTTCTAATTTTATTGCTTTAGCTAAATATCAAGTTATTGCTAATTATATTTTTCTACCTAAACAAAAGTATATATAGTGTTATGATGAATGAAATTTTCATAGCAAAATATTAATTTTTATTATGTGTGAACAGACCAATTATGAGCACCCGTATATCGACAGAGCAAGACATGCTCCAATCCATGTTCAAAGGTAAATTGTTCAAGTTAGATATGAAACTAATCATGAAAATTTTCTTTACTTTCTTTACTAGTACAACCTACTTTTAATATAAATATATGGATTCTTTATAATGATTGTATATTAAAATATAGAATAAAAAATTTTAAAATAAAAAAAATTAGAAAGATTTTTTTTTTTATTTTGTTATAAGTATTTTAATTATTAATATACTATAATGTTTAAATAAAACTCGGTATTAGATAATGAAAATATTTTTTATTTCTATATATTATGAATTTTTAAGAAATATAATTTAATTGAAATTGATTTGAATTTAAGTACAACATTGTAGATATGAATTAAAATAGTTATTTTTAATAGAATATAATTTTAATTTAGTCTGCTTCATTCTTATTTTATAATTCAATATTAATTGAGCAATTTAATTAATTAAATAATTTTACCATAAATTTATAGATTTTTTTATTGAAAATTTTAATTTTTTAGATTTTATTTTATATTTAGATTAAATAATTAATATTATGAACCAATAATTTTTTTCTAAAATAAAAGCAATAATATATATATACACTAATACTATGATACAATTTTATGTACAAATTATAAGTAGAAATTAAATAGCATTTATGATACTAAATGATTTGAATTTATTATAATTTAATTATTCTCCAATTTAATAGGAAAATTAATTAACTAGTAAAGTTTACAAAATTATTTTTAAAAAAATATAATTTGAATTTATTTTATTCATATATGAATTAATATATAAAAAATAAATATTACTAAATTAATTTTATAATTAATATAATATTCATTAATAACATTCTCTGGACTCTTGTGTACCAACTCCCATTTTCAGCCTTTTAGGGCTGTTTGCCGGTGGTTTTGCAACAGCGGTAGCTCCATCTTTTACCTTTTGTATTTCCGGTTTTCTTTATTTGTTAATAATGATGATATTTTCCTATTTTTGCTTGCTTAGTGGTGTTTATTTATTCTTCACTTGTCAAAAACAGATATAGATTTATTTTCTATTCCTACATATCTGTATTTTGGATGTACAGATTCAATAAGTGTTTTGATTTAGTTATGGTGGAGACGAAGAGCTCTAAAAACAAAAATTTCTCCTTTTGTGGGGTTGTCATGGGATCAAACATTCCTTTGGACCCCACCTTTTCCATTTTATTATTATTATTTTTTTTTTTTTGTCTTTTTTCTACTGCATTGGTGAAGCTAGAGATTAAGAGTGACAAACAATGAATAATAATAATAATAAAATAAAGCATTAATTATTATAAATATTAATACAGTAGAATTCTAATAACTCCGTCCTACAATATATACTTATTGTTTATTTTAATATTAAAGTTTAAATATTTTTTATATTTATATTCGTATTAAATATTTATTTTTCAAAATTACTATTTATAAATGATGAAAGCGAGTATTTTAAATTTTCGTAAAAAATATATCATGAGAAATAAATTTATATTTTGTGATGAAAGTAGTAACTAACTTTATTGTTTGGTCTTTTAGATATTTCTTTTAGTTAAAGGATGAATTTATCTTTTATTAGGAGGTATGCAATCATATTTAACTATTAATAAATGTGTATTTGTAAAAATATAAAAAATTGTAATATTCAGATTAATTTCACCGTGAATTCCAAATTTTAAATTTTAAAATACTTTAGGATATAAATTTCAATTTGTAACTGAAAAATCTTGAATAATTTATAAACCCAAAACATCAATTAAATTTTCACAAAAACTAATTTCAAAGTAAATTCTTTCTTAGCAATGAACATTACCTAAAACTATAAACAATTTTTAAAAGATTTTTTTTTTTTTTTTTCATATGAACCCATTGAGGAAGGAGGGGAGGTTCCACATATATATATATTAATAACAGAATAAAAATAATATCACAAATGCTTACTCTCTTTCTCTGATGAGATAGAAAAAATAAATACAAAATATTGCTGGCTATGGGGTTCGAACCCATGCGCACTTATGTGCAGAAGATCTTAAGTCTTCCCCCTTAACCTCTCGGGCAAACCAGCGGATGAGAATATTAGCTACAATATAATATATTGATTATGCATTTACATAAAAGGAAAAATTATATATATATATAAGCTGAGTTAGGATGTAAATGAATCAGCCGCTGGAGCTACTAGAATTTGACTTGTTCAAATAAATAAATAAACTGACTCAATAATTAAACAAGTCTAAATTTTAAGTTTATATAATTTTATTTTTTTCCAAAACATATATTTTAAGTTTATAATTTTACATTTTATGGTTATAATACAATGATTAATTAAAACTTAAATTATAATTTGTATGTACGTTCTCTCTAATTAAACTTTTTTTTTCTTATTTATAAATTTTAAAAAAATCAAGTTATTTTTAGTTACTTAAAACTTGTCTCAATAAAAATCTTTTTAAAATCAATTTAAAAATTAAACGAACTAAACTAGAACTTAATAGTACTCACACAGTTTGACTCATTTGCAACTCTAAATCAAAATATTTTGGAGAGAAAAATGCAATACAGACATTATGGTTACGATTAAAAAACACAAACAATTGTAATATTTACTTTTATAGTAAATCACTTTTTCCCCTTAAAAATAATAAATCACTTTGACTTAGTTTTGAGTTACATTCGTGATTTTATATTATTTTTATACTTTATAAGAATTTACTAGAACATACGTGAATATTGAAAAGAGTGATTGTTCATAAATTATACACTCTTAAATTAGTTCCAATTGAGTCATTTAGCATTACCATTATTTTTAATAATAATTTTTAGTACAACTCATGTTATATTTTAGTAGTAACAAAGCTAGCTTGAAGAAAGAAGAAAACATGAATATTGATACTTGAGATATGAAATTCTTTAGGAACATTTACCCAAATAGCATAAATCAAGTTTAATTACTAAACAAATGGCATAAAAGATTTAAAATTAAAAAAATATATATCACATTAGAAAAAAGAATGTTAAAAATACCAAAATTACCTTATTTTCTAATAAAAAAGAAAATTAATTTAAAAAAAAAGGAAAACAAGAAAATATGAAACACAAACTAACACCAACAATGCGAATTACCACTACCGATCACAACATTCAACGCCGAAATGGGCCAGTTGGCTAAGCTAGTCACAAGTCCAGGCGACCACAATCTCCACCGACATCAGAGCTCCGGCAATAAGTGGTTGGAAGGCTTACAAAAGTCTAATATGCTTTTGGTTTTTTTTTTTTTTTTTTAGATTTGAAATTTCAATTCATTATCTTACCGGCGATGGTTCTTCGATTTGAGGTTATATTTAGAATCTATGAGTCGAGAACTTTTCGATGATATATAATTGTTAGGTTTTATAGCCATTGAAATTTTAGATCATCAATGACAGTTAGAGTTTATTGAAGGAAGAATATGAAGTAGACAATAAATTCAATAAAGTTCAATAACAATCAATAAACATTGAAGAATTATTCATTCTTATTGAATTTTAATGATTTTTAATTATTCTTATTGATTCTGCATAAAAATTGAAAAAATCATATAAAAAAATTGTTAATTCTTATAGACTCTTATTGACTCTATTTATTCTTATTTATTTTTAATGATTTTTATTGAATCTTAAGAATAAAATTAGACTATAAAAACTAAAATAATCATATAAAAATGTATTATTGATTCTTATTAATTTTTATTGAATTTAAAAATATAATTCAAAAAATGCATAAAAACTCAAATAATAATGCTGAAAAATCATTACTTATTCTTATTGATTGTCAATTATAATTTATGAATTGAGAACTTTTGGATGATATATGATTTGTTAATTTTCATCACTATTTAAAAATAATAGTAGTAGAATGAAGGTTATAAATGAAAAATGACACAAAAATTGATATATAAAAATTAAAGTGTTAATTTTTTTTTTTTTTGTCTAAAAGTTAAAAGTGTTCTAGTCTGTATAATTTTCCAATTTTTTACCCAAAACGCAAATGAACATGTTAATTTTTTTATATTTTGAATTTACATGTTAAACAAATCAATCACTTATACAACAAATAAATTCAAGTATTAAGCTCCTATATATGTACATTATAACAAATAATTAAGATTTAATAGAAAAGGAAAAAAGTTAATTAAGAGATGCCTCTGGGGCAAGAAACGCATAGCATGATCTAATATTTGCATCATAAATGTAATAATGTATAAATATAAAAATAGTTATGAATAAAATAGGGTTATTATAAAGAGTGAAATGGACAAATAAGTGGATAGAAAGAAAAAGAGAGAAGTATTAAAAATGTAAAAAGGGAGTATGTAATGATGGTGATATGAAATTGGAAGGACCTACATGCATCTTCTTAGTCCTTACATTTCATTCCCTTTCTTTACTTGTCATCATTCATTTTTTTGGCCCAACTCTTCTTCTTTCTATTCATAAATATTATAGCCTTTATTAAAGAAAACCCTCAGCACTCTTATTCTCTCCAATGGACCACATCTATATCAATTCCTATAATATAGAAATCTTTATTTATTTATATATGATGATAGAACTCACTTTATTAAGTATTCTTCAATTAAATTGTAATGGGTTACAAAGATAATTATATGCAACAATGTTTTGAGACTCCATCTTAATTTAAACTTACTAATTATTTTTATATTAAAATTAAAATGGGTAGAGTTAGGTGAGTGAATAGGCATAACATGCAATAGTGAGTCAAATAATAAAATATATAAGAATGGGGAGAATATAATCATTTCCTTTTCTTGCAAATCAAATAGATGTGTTTGTCTCACTTTATTTAGCTAACAAATTTAGCATTATTCTCTCCGTCCACTCACTATTTTCCAAATATTTTCATTTCATATATCCTTTGATTAATAACAATCGAAATAAGAATACCTTATTGATGTAAAATTTTTCCCCTTCTGTTTTAGTTTCTAATTTTATATATTAAGAAAAAGACGATTATTTATCAATTTATTAAAGGTTCTTGTTAAGCTAAACTTGAAATTTGTTTTCATAAAATGAAGGGAAATTTGCAATTTTGTCTCTACATTTTTCTTTAATTTATATTCTTATTTTTCTAGATTTTTTTATCTTTTATTTAAAAAAATTATACGATTTCATCCTTTTTCGCCATAAATAATAACAAAAATTTATAAGTCATATGTCATTTGAGTTATTTTTTATTCTGGTTATAAATATGATATTACTTTTAATTGAAACAATATATATTTGTTAAAATGCTAAAGTATAATTCAATTAACCGATTATTTTTTAGTTTTTACCATATATTGATGTTGTTTCAGTCAAAACTAATGTTATATTTATAATCAAGGTAAAAAAACAAGTAAAATGAGACATGACTTGTTAATTTCCGTCACCGTTTTTAATGAAAAATGACGAAATCATTTAATTTTTCTAATTACAAGGAAAAAAAGTCTAGTTCAAAAAATATAGGGACAAAAATATAAATTTTACAAGGACAAAATTGTAAATTGTAAATTTATGCCTGTATTTTCACTTAATCTATATTTTTATTGCTCTATTTTTTAAAATACATTTTTTTCCTTATTTTTAGAAAAATTATACTATTTTATCATTTTTTTTCGATAACAGTGACAAAAATTAATAAGTCATGTTTCATCTGAATCACTTCGTTGCTTTGATTACAACTATAACATTGGTTTTAACAGAAACAACATACTACATTTGTTGAAATGCTAAAATAGCAATTAATTATAATCATGATAAAGAAACGAGTCAAATGATACATAACTTATTAATTTTTATTACTATTTTTAGTGAAAAAAGATAAAATTGTATAATTTTTTTAAAATACAGAGAAAAAAATATTTGAAAAGTACAAAAGTAAAAATATAAATTAAGTATAAATATAAGGATAAAATTATAAATTTCTTTATTATGTAGAAAATATAATAATTAAAATATCATTAATTTGTCAGTAAAAATTACTTTTTTTTACAGTGATGAAAATAGAACTTTTTATACAAAATTGGACAAAAATAAACTCACATTCAACTTTCTTTTACAAAATTAAACCCATAGAAATAGATCCCTTTTGGGACAAAAAAGACCTCCAAATTTACCTTTATTTAACCTACGTAAAACTTAAAAAAAAAAAAAACCTACAGCAGTCCCATTTCCACCGAGCTTGTACCATTTTAATTTAATTCCACCTATCTCGCGTTATCTTCAAATCAACATGAAAAATTAAACAAAACATATATAAAAAGCGATAAAATATATTAAAACATGTCAAAATATATTCCAAGCCAAAAGCCCCAACAAAGGTTATTAAAGCAGAAAAACACAATAAAAATAGCATAATCAATTTTACAAAGTGACAAAACATATTAAAACATTTCAAAGTATATTCGAAAAAAAAAAATTCACAAAAAGGTTATATAACCAGAAAAATACAGTAAAAAATCATTAACACCTAATCAATTTCATAAGCAATAAAACATATTCAAAATATGTTCAGAATTTATTCAATGTATAATCAAAATTATTATACCTCAAATATGCAACAAAGTTGCAGTTATTTCAGAAGTAAAAATCAAATAAAATAGTAGCCAAACAGTTAGAAACAAAATCAAAACATCATAAAAATATTTTAATAACCATTTCAAAACATATGTTAAAATGATGTTCAATACATATTCAAATGTATACATCTCCAATCACAATAAAATAGTAAAAACATAGCAAAACAACGTAAATGTACAAAATAAAAGTATATTCAAATTATTTGCAAAAACACAAACTCAAAAATTATTGCGAATATAACAGCAAAGGAAATAACTCAAGCAAAAACCAACCAGATTTATTATTAAATTCATGTGCAAGAGAGAACCCAAAGCAAATTGTAATAGTAAAAATATAATGGACAGTTAAAAAAAAAAGCTCCACCAGTTAAAGTATGTCACTGCATCGGCGTAGCCTTCCAAAGATTCTTATTTGTTGAAAAGACATCATATGCCAGGTAGGCACCTTCCATGCCAAAATGGCACCATCCTGCAAAGTGCAAAACCAATAAATAAAAATTTGTCTGCAGAAATTGTAACTGAATGCAGATTTTTTTTTTTATTATAATATGTATTGAAATTAAGAGTAAGGTAAACAATATTTTCTTCTACAATAAGTAGTTTAATTGTTAAACTTACCTACATCTCTTCGATGGATATTTCTGAAAATATAATAAGAGGAACACTATCAATTACTACCAAAAACATTGTTAGTCACTTGAAATAAAACATTCATTTTCATTAATCCAATTTGGTTACATAAATTTCCAATCTACAACCATAATATGAGTACTGTGCTTTTATTTGTCATAACTAGTTAGGAGCAAGTCCTGTTTGGTCTCGGTCAATAGTAGTTAAATTCAATAGCCTCTCTACTCTTCTTCCACCAAACGAACATACTAGTTAAATTCACCATAATATTGCTTAGACTTTAGCTGTGTAGTTTTAAACAATTGTATACTATATTTTTCCATTAAAAAGCATAACAATCATCTTTTTTAATAACAATATTGCAATTTCAATATAATTTATATATGCAGTTAAGAAACAAACTAAATTTAAAAAATAGTTCACTCTTAATAATAAATAATCTGACCTGTAAATTGAAGAACTCAAGACGACGTTTCTTCTTCAACCTAGATGAAAAACAACAGAAACAATGAGATGAGGTGGTTGGCGGAGTCGGATTGATGGAAAGGCGTCGCAATTTCAGAATGGCAATTGCTCAATTCAAAATTCACATCATCAGACTCGTATATTACCTGCTGAATCCGAAAATATCACTATTCTTTCAAGATTGTGCTTTATTTGATAGGAATCGCGATGATCTGTTCAGATATCATACCTTCTGGCCATCGAAAATGGTGCACATCAGAACGGAATTTTACATGAATCTGATGAGTTCGAGGTGACGAATCCTAAATTATCTTCAAAATTGACGAGCTAAGTGAAAATCTGAAAGGTAGAGGAAGGAGGAAATACGTTGAAGATGGAGAGGGAGGGGAATAGATGGAGTCGTGGTTTCTCGATTTAATTTAGTGCAGAACGAAATAAAATAGAGAGAAACCGTAGGAACAGAGAATAAAAATTTGAAATAATTAAAAAAGTAAAAAAAAAAAGTACCTGTGCAATAAAAAGATTCAATTTTTCTTGTAAAACCTCATAAAGGGATTTAATTTTTCTAAAATACATTGAAGTATCCACAAAATTTAAATTGAGTTCTAATTTTATCATTTTCCCTAAAATTATTTACTTAATATGCTTTTAAGTTCAGATAAATATAACCAAATAACATATATATTACATTTTAAAAAAAGAATAGCATATATTTTATAAAATTAATAAAATATTATATTTTATTATGGTTGGTAATAAATACCCTTTTATTGATAAATCTATTTTTTTATTCTCTTCTCCCATTAGTGAAATACTTTGGTTTTTTCCTTTCTTCTATTTTACAAATCAGTCTTTTTTTTTTCACTTCTGCTGTTATATAACATATGAATTATATGAATAAGACTAAAATTTCTGATTTTTGGATAAGAAATTTGACCGTTAGAATTTTAAAAAGAAATAAAAAGTTTGTTCTTCTTTTTCTTTTTCTTCTTCTCCTCTTTTTTTAATTCAATTTTCGATCTATTTTTGTTTTTTTTATTGCTGTGGTTATGATAATATATATATAGGTTATATACACTGGCATATATACCACAAAAATGACATATAATCTAATATATATGAACTATATATGCTATCATATATACTCCATACAAATTATAGCATATCGTCTACACAAATTGACATACATTATTCATACATAATATTTATAACAGTATATATATTTATATATACTGTCATATGTACTCTATATATTAGTATATATACTCTAAGACTATATATACTTTAAACACCCACCATACACAGCCGAACCTTGTCACCATCTTCCCTTTTACCCTTACTTAATATATAGATTATACTCTATATATACTCTACTATATATACTCTATATATACTGATTAAGGCAGTTGTGGTTTTTCACATAAAATATACTATTTTATTAATTTTTAAAAATATAGCTAATCTCCCCAATTAAGCACTAAATAAGTGTTATATAACTTAAAGCTCTTTAAGAGAAAAGGAGCGGTGATCCATGTTATTTTAGGCAGTTTGGGCATTTTCATGATGTAACAATGGGCTCAAAGTCCTACGTGGGCCAATATTTAGGGGTCGTTTCATGGGTTTCTTTTAAAAAGCAAGGCAACTCAAATAGTTAGAAACATCATTTACAGCAAAACACATCTTAGTTTACAGTCAATTTACAACAAGTTTACGAAAAGCACAAGAAACTAGTAAGAAACTTCTAATAACCCAAATTATTTTAAGAAATTTACTAAAAAACTAATAAAGAAACTTTGAATTAATCAAATTATTTTATATTAATATTTCAAAAAGCTTATAAATTGTAGATTAAGTGGTTATAATGCCCTTATCCAACATGAAAATCATGGAGATGTTATGGTTGAATATCATGCTACTGGTCAACATCCAGAATTTGAAAAATGTGGATAAGTGGTTTTGTTTGCAATTTGTTGAAACGCTAATTATTTTGATGTTTAGGAGAGAAGTTTATGATTAAATGTTATCAATTATGTACTACATACATTAGTGCAAAGATTAAAAATGTTAAGAAGGAAGATGCTACTTAAGATTTAAAGAAGCTCCAAAAGCATAAAAGTGATAGTACGAAATGAAGTGTTCTACAAGTTTTGGTAGAGAATTTCAGCATACATTCCGACGGATACAGCTAAACAAGAAAAGCTTGTAGAATAGACAACTACCTTAGAAAATACATAAGAGGGGCTAAAAAGTCTAGAAATAATAATTTAGTATTTGAATTTACAAAAACTATAATTATATGTAAGGATATTACATTTTAAACAAGTTTAATATTTTAAATTTATGAACAATATTTCATTTAATGTCTATATATTAAAATTATAATGACAAAAATTTCATTATGATAATTGCATCAAAATTATTTTAATTAATGATACTATACGTAACATTTGTCTAACAAGTAAGGAAATATTTTTTTTTTTTTTGAAAAAAATTGCTAAGATGGTTAACTAAAACAGTTACTTTCTTCAAAATCTAATAATATTATATATAGATATTTTTAGACTTCAAAAAAATTGAGTTTTTTTTTTTTTTTTTTTTTTTTAAGTTGTCTTCAAAAATTTCAAAATTTATTATAAAATTACACGCAGTTTTCAAAAATATGTTAACAAATTTTAATCCTGATATTTCAAATTTTAACAAAAATTTTTAAGTGGTGCAAAATTCAAATTTTTATGATTAAACTACAAAATCAGTGTTAATGTAACTTGTATTAAATATGTTTAGTGGTTCAAAATGGAGAATTAGTTCAAACATTTTTGCCAATGCATATTTAATGTTGTTGGAAGATCAGATTTAATTCAAATGTAAAAAAAAAAAAAAAAACAAAAATCAATTAAACTATCTCCTTAGTCTATGTGCAAATTCAAATTTATCTATATAAAAAAAAAGTTTTGATATAAATAGTCCACTAAATTTTATCTTAGATCATGATTAAAAAAAAGATTTTTTATATAGTCTTCTAAATTTTATCACATTCTAAAAAGGCTATGTTTTTTAAAAAATCATTCTCAAAATAAACACTTTTAATTATAAACATAATATAAATAGTTTATAAATATATTATAAACTGACTATAAACAAAATAAATATGACCCTTTTACGAACAAAAAATTAAAATATGCTCTTTTAAGAAATAAAAATATAATTACATAAAAAATTATTTTAGACATAAAAACTAGGCCCTTTCTAATAGCCCAAGGGGTTTTATCTAAAATGACCACAAAATAAATAAAAATAGCCTAAAGATTTGTAAACATCAAAATAATAGCAGCAAATTTCATTTAGAGCTTTTTAAAGAAAAACAACGAGAATAATAGATAAAAGGACTTTTTTTTTTTCTTTAAGTTTATGGAAGGTATATGATGATTTTCCAAATAGTTTCTGGCACTCTTGCTATTTTTCCGGTAATGCTCAGCACCGACTTTGGCGAACCAGGTTTTTTCTTCGACACCATCTTCACGTTTTTTGGCATGAAATTGAATGGGAACCTTCACGATTCGGCCTAAACTTGTTCGATCCTTATAATCTTCCAATTCCCAGGTAGTTTTTGTTGTGCTTTAAAATTTTCTACCGTGCATAAGGGTGCCTCTTGAAAAACCTTCAAATAGTCAATGATAACTACCAAGAAACCCATTGCGACTTAGAAGCCTTTCAGTTTTTTAAGCTTTTGTGAAGAAATTGAGGTTTGCAACTCCATTTTTTCCAACAATGGGGATGGAATTTTCAAGTGGTTTCTCGTACGATTTATCTTTATTCCAGCCACAGATCAACGATGTTGGGTATCAAAATACTTACCGGTATTTGGGTTGTGAACTGGTATCCTTAGCTCACTAGTCGGATACACTATAGAGTAGCATCCATGGAGTCCAATGGAGTTTGCATCATTTTCATTCTATTAGGATTTTTCATTTTTTAATGAAAAGTGACCTCTAAAAATTAGTTAGACATAAATGAATTTTTAGTTTTTTGAAAATATTAATGGTCAAATTGATTTTTGAGCCAAAATTAATGACTTTTTTCTATGAATCTCAAATAAAGGCTTGGTAACACATTTTGAAAATTAATAGATTATAAATAGCATTAAATTTTCAAAATGTAATAAATAGCACATTTTAATAGAATTAATTTTAAAAATCCACAAATACCCCTCTCTAACCTAAAAAACCCAAATATACCCTAATTCACATCCCATAACCCAACAGCTTACCATCTTATCATCAGAACTTGCTAGACTTCCGTCTCGCCTGACCATTATTGCCGGATCCACGACAATCACTTCCAAATCTATACTGGGTATATAGCTCATATAACCGGTATATAGCTTATATACTTGAATATATGACTCTTTATCTAAAGGTATATGACTCATATATTGAGTGTATGACTTACCATATCCCAAATCTGGTTGTTAGACAATTATCAGACCTTCTCTGACTGAGAAGAAATATTATTAAAAAAAAGTATAAAAATATAATTCTAAATATATATGCTACTAATGTCATTTTGAAAATATTATGTTATTTTCATAAATTCAAATTTAAAAAAGTGTTATCTAGTATCATTTTCAACAGAATAAGTAAATAAATCATTGATTTTATAACATAAAAATTACTAAATAACAAATATTTCAAAATAGCATATTCTGAAATCTATATTTTTTTTAATCTAAATTATTTCTCCTATATAAATATCACACTTATATACTAATAGTTATATAAATTTTAAATTTATATACTTATCACTGTATAAATTTTAAATTTACAAAATGAATATTATATAAATAAATATATTAACAAAACAATTAGTATGTAAAAATTGATATTTATATATTAGTCAATATATGAATATGAATTTCATATACTCAGCAATATATAAATCACCATAAGTATAAATAAATTAATATATAAACAAACAATTAGTATGTAAAAATTGATGTTTATATATTAGTCAGTATATAAATATTGATTTTATATACGGATACTGATTAGTATATAAATATCAACTTTTACATTTTAATTGTTTGTTTATATACTAATTTATATATTGATAAGTATATAGAAATCAAATTTATATACTCACCATTATATAAATATCAAATTTATATATTGAACATTATATAAATAAGTATATAAACAAAATTGGTTTTATATACTAATGAGTATATAAATAATTAAGAGTATATATAAATTAATATATAAATAAACAATTAGTATGTAAAAATTAATATTTATATATTGGTCACTATATAAATAATGATTTTATATATTGACCATTGTTTAAATCAACATAAGTATCTAAGCATATATTCAATTATTTATTATTTTAAGTATTTAAATTTATTTTTATGTGGGAGCAATAATATATAAAATAAATATGTAAACAAACAATAAGTATATGAATCAGTATATAATTATACAACTAATATGTGAAAATGGTTATTTATAAGTTGGTCACTATATAAATAATAATTTTATATACTGATCAATATGTAAATTACCATAAGCATACGAACACAGATACATTATGTTAGTTATGCAAAAAAATTGAGTTTATATATTTATGGGTATATATAAAGATTAATTTTATATATTATTTGTTTACCCAAAAATGAAGTTTATATATTTTTGTGTATATAAAAATCAATTTATATATTATTATATTATTTTATACATTGATCACCATATAAATAAAAATTTATATATTGATTACTATATAAATTTTTATTTTCTTTACAAAGTCCTTCAATGGCATAAGGATTTTTTTTTTTTTGTAATTTTTCACAAATAACCAAATCAGATAAGTAAATATATCAAATGAAGGTCTTAATGAGAGAAATCGAGATATAGTCTCTAATCTGTCGTCTGATCATCGTAAATCGATGAAAAAATTAAAAAAAAAATGGATACCCATATTAAAATGGGTTATCAGAAAACGGTGGTTATATCTATAAAGTTATATATCAAATCGAATAGAGATGTGAGATGAGTTGCTTGGTAATACTGGAATCGTTGATCGGCTGTGGTGGATTGAAGTTGATGACAGCGATGAAGTTAACTTTTACATGTTCAAAAGTTTTCCCTTCTTATTTTTTTGAATATTTTTTATCTTTAATTAAAATAAAAAATAATTACATTAAAGAATATGTTATTTGCTAATTTATGAAAATATATCTTAAATTTGAAAACATGCAATTTACTAAAAAAAATTGGTGGAAGTATATAAACAGCCCAAATTGAATCATCTGAGTCGTGAACTATGGGTTGGGGGCATTGACTAACTAGCCCAAATATATTAAATAAGATAGCCGCTTCACTAAATTCTACCCTCTACTCTACTCCTTTGATCATCGACTGTCTACCGAGTTGTAAATTGAGCGCATGGACCTCATCTGCAATGCGTACTCAAATTCTTCCGATGACGAACCCGTATCCCAACCTAAAGCTAAACCTAAACCAACTCTTACACAACGTACAACCACTGTTCTCCCTCCTTTCAAGAGACCCAAACCCAATAACCAACTAAATCCTCTGGGTGAAGCTTCGATTCCGGGTAGATACGTATCCAAGCGAGAGCGAGCTCTCCTTCTGCAGGCTACTCCTGCCTCTGAGTCTGAGCTGCCGGACCAGAATCCTAATCCCTCTCTTTCCACCTCCAGTACGTCTATTTTCTTCTTCTATTAGCTACTAATAATTTTTTTCTGCTTTTTCTTAATAGAAAAAAGTAGTAGCAACAGCTTTGTTAACAATTGTGCTTATGTCTTGTACGTGCTTATGTCATACAAGAGGTTTCTCGTTTTTGAATTTGAATTAGTCTATATTTTATTATTGATTTGTGGGATATGGTACTATATTTTATTATGGTTGTAAATTGCTTGGAAGGACAAATTAATGGACAAAACTTGTCATTGGTGAAATGTGAAGTGATCCATTGAAAAATTATCCAAAATAAGTTGCCTGTTTGTTCTTGTATTTTGTTTCCTTGTTCTGGAACAATTTTTTTTTTTTTAAAATCCTTGTTCTGGAACAATTAGTTTGCATTTTTATGTGGTGAAGTTAATTTAATTGTAGAGTTCTATTTTGGTCTTTTGTATCACTGTAGATGATGAAATTTCCAAGCTTTAGTTGATGATTTTTTTTTTTCTTGTAAACAGTTCTGGGAAGCATTACAGATTCTAATTTACCCCATGATATTTTGTCATCGTTGAAACGAGCAAAGGGCCACACACAGCAGAGCCAAATATCTGAAAGGCTCTCTGTAGCTTTGCATAGCCACACAAAGGCTGTCAATGCTCTCAGTTGGTCACAAACTCATGGTAAGCTGGATTCATTGAAATATCCTTTTAATTATTGGTTATTTGCTTGACTTGGTTTTACTGCCAGATCTTGGGTGACATGAATGTTGTAACTGGTGTTTGTCTTTCTAATTTTATGGAAGCTTTAATGTAAGGCTTTATTATACATATAATTGGCCTTATTGATCTGGTGATTTTAGTAAGTATGCAGCTCATCTTCTTGCATCTGCTGGGATGGACCACAACATCTGTATATGGAATGTTTGGAGCAGAGATCAGAAAATTGCACGGGTATCTAGAGTTCATAATGCGGCTGTGAAAGATGTGAAATGGTCGAAGCAGGGATTGTCAGTGCTTTCTTGTGGATATGACTGTGCGTCAAGATTGACTGATGTTGAAAAGGGAATAGAGACTCAGACTTTTGCGGAGGATCAGATTGTTGGAGTTGTAAAGTTCCATCCTGACAACTTCAACCTCTTCCTTTCTGGGGGATCAAAGGGCCGGATTAGATTATGGGACATCAGAACACGAAAGGTGGTCCATGAATACAACCGAAATCTAGGTCCAATACTTGACATTGAGTTTCACATTAATGGCAAGCAGTTTTTCTCTTCTAGTGATATCAGCGGGAGCAATATTAGTGAAAATTCAATTATTGTTTGGGATATCGCACGACAGGTTCCACTGTCCAACCAGGTCAGAGACCTTTTCCTCCGTTTCCTCTTCATATCTTATAGTTTCTTAGTTTAACATTTTCCCGTCTTCCTTTGGTCTATTCATGTGTGTGTGCCTTGTATACTTGTGAAGTTAACATCACTTTGCTGATACTTCCTTCAACTAAGAGAATATGCTTATCTACTCAGTGATCAGTCATTCTTAGCATTACAGTTTAGTCATCTAGCATTTTGTAGTTGTGCATGGGTGTCTTATTTTGATTGTCTTTACTTGAATGTTAAAAGTAGGTAACTCCCTCTTCCTCCCCCTTCTAGTGTCTCAAACATTAGATTTGAACGAGAATTAATCCAATTCTAATCTAAAGTCACTCTAGTGTCAGTTTTGAAAATAAATGTATCATTTGAAATCTATGATGAATTCTTGGACCAAATAATAATCTAGTCACAGGCTTGACTATGATTTCTATTTATTGATTAAATGCATGTGTTACATGAAAATTTGATTTAGGATGGAATAAACAACACGTTCTATAACTTGGGCATACATATCTTGAATAAAATGATCGTAGAGGAAGGAACAATTAGAGGTGGAATTAGAGTTCTGTTTCCTTTAGATTGCACTGCTTAGATGTCAGAATAGATGTTGTTACAGCGCTAAGTTAGAAAGGGGATTAAAAAGTTGTCCCCTTATATATGAAGGGACATGGGGGCATATGTGTGTGTTTTCTTCAAACCTCATGCCTCATGGGGCTTAAGAAGAGTATCTTGACTTGAAGTGAAGGGTTGCAGTAGTGAATGAGAGAGTCAATATCGGCATAAGGAACTTGGGCAGAAAAAGGGCTATTGTGTCAAAGAAGTATGTGATATAATATATAACTATGAAACATGGTTTGCAAGGAAATGTTGTAGGCTTACTTAATAGAAATCAAACAAACTCGTCCTTCAACTTCTCACTATTCTATCTTTGCCCCTTAATGTCAATTTGTAATATAAAATCACTAACTTGTCAAAACATTGAAATAAAAGTAGCTTCTTTTGAAATTTGATAAATCTATTGTCAAAATGCTGATGAAGCTGTCCCAATAATATATTTCTGGAAAAATTACTCAACTTAGAAACATTCTGCTGTGTGTTTTTTTTTTTTTTTTTTAAATCACATTAAGCTGTCACCTTTTCTTTCCTGATTCCCACTTAACAAATATTATCCAATTCTTCAAAAATGTTGTGTGTGTGTGTGCGTATGGTTTTGGGAAAGTTGAGTTGGATACTGTAGTCTGTCCATAATATTCGTTGCAGAGTCCACTAACTGAGTTGCAGCAAACCCTTAAATATCCTCTTGGCATTGGCATTGGTCAATCGAGATTCTTCTAGTTCTAGTTTAGTACTCCTTTTCTTCACTGGAATTGAATTTGATGTGTATAGATATAACTAAGGTTTATTTTTAAATATCACAACGGAAAAGTGGGAATAGGGATTGGTAAATTTTTTGTCGTTGAATGAACAGGGGTTTTCAGTCAAGGGTTCAAGGCAGGGAAGAAATTATCTTTGGTTTTCTGGTGCCTTGTAATAGTAAACCCAAGCTCCTGCTGAAGTGCAAAAATCTCAATGGACTTGTAACTGAATTGTTCTAATCCTGTTACAAATTTAGAATCATGGTTGTCGTCTGATGTAACTGAGAATTGGGTTGGGGGCTCGCAATTGCTCATGTTGAATCCTACCTTTTCTAAAATTTAAAATGCATTTTGCAAATTTAACAGATATCTATATTTATCCATATGTGGCAGAGCCTATTTAAACACGTTAAATGTAAGAAACAATTGTTTGGGACCAAGGCTTCGTTGTCATTGTTATTTTGTGTAAAGCATCTTGTTTGCATTTATTTTAAAATGAATCTGCAAACTTTAAATGTATATTGTAGTGAAGCAGAAAAGATTCCTCATGAATCAAATGAAATAAAAGCAAGGGATCCATGTAGCTAGTGTCGATTAGTTTAAGCTTCAAATTGGTGTTTAAGCTTCAATTTTTTTATCTGACCAGTTTTGGCTGGTGATATTGTTTAGATTTTTCACGGTTTATCTCGCATAATCATTGCTTCCTTGTGGGACAGTAGAGATGTGTCCCAACACTTTAGGAAGTAATCAAATGCAACTCTTCACCAATGAGGTAAAAAAGAGAAAAAAAAAAAAAATTAGAGATGAGATAAGAATGGATGCGAAGATCAAAGAGTTATACAACTTACAAATTCATATTCCAATATATAATCCACCTGCAACTGCATAGTGCTATTGAATATGAGAATTTAATCCTTATGTGGATTGCTCGATAGGCATAAATGTTATTGTTAATGGCTATAAAGATGTAGTTTTTTTTCTTGCAACTATCAACTCATCTGTGTCCATGACACTCAAGGATGCAATTAGACACAGCTACCAATGAGAGGGAAAAATAGAGATATGATAAGGGACTCCAGAATATAAGGATAAGAGCCTATAAATTTGTATCCAACATAAAATCCAGCTGTAAATATTAGTATTATCAAAATTGGAATACTTAAACTTCTCAAAATCAATAGACATTAACATTGACAGCTATAATGATATAGTTGTTTTGCTGTAATTATCAACCCAAATAACCAGTCTTTCTTTTCATAATGTAGTCATCCAATCATAGTCAATGTAAAGATAATTATATTTATTCAATTAAAGGCCCTTATTCCTTTGTTGCTCCTTGCCCTCTTGTTGAATAAGTCGGAAAGGTTCACCATTTATTGTTTTTTGTCAAATGTATCCAAGTACCTGTGTCTAAGTTTAAATCCATGTCCTATATTCTCTACTTAGAAATTTTGTGTTCCTATGTTAAGTTCAAATCCATATCTCTACTTCGAAATTTATGTGTTTAACTCATAGATATGTATTCATTTCCGATGTCTGTATCTGAGTCCGGTTAACATATGGGTGACATTGAAAAGAAATCATACCTGATATGAACTCCACTTGTTTACAAAAACAGTATTTCTCTGTTTGAGAAAATAGAGTTAGAAGTTATGAATGAGACTTTGAGATATGCATATTGCACACCAGCTTATGAAGACATTTTCCTTGTTATGCAGCTTTAGAAAACTTAAAAAGAATAACTTCATTTAGAAGTCATCCTACTTAATAACTAAATGAAAGACTAATTAGATTTGATTTATATTATCATGATTTAGTTTATATTCATTCCATGTCATCTGCTGAATCCCAATGTAATATTTTTCATCTTGGATAGAAAACCATTTATGGAATTACTTTTATTTTTCATTCATTAGGTGGTGAATTCAATGGGGTCACTTTCAATTTTATTTATTTGTAGAGCTATTTATTAGTTTTCTGTTTTCACTTCTCTATTATTGGTGATTGCACTCAGACAGTGGTATGGTGTCGGAGATGGATATAAATGTATGTGTTGGTCACAAAATTTGTAACTTGAGAATATGGTATATGGATTTGAACTGAGACGCTGTTGCTTGGATTGTACTGGAAACTGGCTAATGTTGAACCTTTCCGACTTATTTCATGTGGGACCAAGAGGCAATAAGGGGGCAGTGACTTTTTTTTGAGTATATAATTATCTTTAGATTGGTTAGACCATAATGAAAAGAAATACTTGTTATTTGGGTTGATAGCTGTAATTAAAAACTACATTTTGTAGTTGTTTGTTAACATTAATATCTATGAGTAGTCCGAGTAAGGATTAAATTCTAATTTTCATAACATTTATATTGGAATACATATTTATGGGCTGAATAATGTCTTTGATGTTGACATCCCTTCTACCTCATCTATTTTCTTTTTACCTCTCATTGGTGATGAGCCTAGTTTGATTGCTATGCCTTCAAAGATTCATGTTGTATCAACACTAATATGCTTGCTAAAATGGGAAGTTCAGATAACAAAGCTTAGCTTGCCGTAATCATTTTTTTTCCATGAGCATAAAGATCACCATGTAGATTGCCTAGAAAATCTACCTTATACAAAACAAATGAAGGTCCAATCCTTATTTATTCTATTATAAGTTGCTTGGATATTTTGTTATTATCCAACATGGGATTTTCATCCCAATAGATTGTTTGGAGTAGCTGATCTGTACATTGGATCTGATGTATATTTTGGTCCTCTCATTGGTTAGCGACTTCATCAAATAAGAGTATGTGGTTTAGGTATTGCAGTTACGTGATTCTAGCTGGAAAGTGATGTGCATTTTGTGCAGAAAAGATTGAAATGAAATAGGTCAGCAACTTGCTAAAAGTTGAAACATTACAGAGTGCGTGTTTTGGTTCATATAGCGGTCAAGTGATTCTAGCTGGAAAGGGACTTTTTATTTTTTGTGAAAAAGAGTGAAACAGGTTAACAGCTCACTGGAAGTTGAAACTAAAAGGAGAGCTTGTTTGCTTTATTTTCCTGTTCTGGCTGAAAACTACATAAGCTTGGTAGCACTTGAAATGCATAAAACTGTTTGAAATACCCTTTTCTTTTTACATAAGCAAGTTTAATGTGAGGGAATATTTGCCTGGATGCACTTGTACACAGCCTGAAACTCTTCGTAAAGCTTGAACTTGATACATGCACATGAGTAATTCAACTCTGGGAAAAGATGCCGAGCCTTTATCTTTTCCATTTGGCAAACGATTTGAGTATTACTTATTGATATTTCCCCCTTTTTCCTTAAAAATTCTCCTGACATCTCTTCCACTAGTTCCAAAAAGAAAGTTCTTAATTATATATTCATTCTGCTGTATTGTTCAAATCTGTTAGGTGTACAGAAGAACATTGCTCTAAGAGTTTCAAATTTATTTTTGCCGAGAAGAACTGCCATTGTGCTTCATGACTTCAAAACTAATATTTCTACATTGAATTGTCTTTTACCTTTTTTGAGTCTCATTTCATTGCTTAGTAAAATAAAAAAAGATGTCTGCTCTATGTCTGATCATGTGAAATAGAATGTTATGGGTCTATTTCTGTGGACATATTAGCTTGTGGGCCAATCGGCAACATCAAAAGAAATACTTTGAAATTACTTAGAGCATAACTGGGATGATGCACCTACTACATTCATGTCTTGTCATAATCTTGATGATTTTAAGTATCTCGATTCTCGACCGAAACTAATGTTGGTTTATGTGATATGATTGGACCGATCAAAGTTCTGACTCCATGAAACTGATTGATGAATTCTAAGAAAGCCTAACTTCAAAAACTTACAAAACTGGATGCTTTTATGCTTTGTTAGAATGTCACTTTTATGAGCTTGATTTAGCTCGTTGAGTGAATTTCTGATGTGTGGTGCATGATGGCAAATGTATGGTTAATTTTGAAATTTGGTGAGGTACTTAAGACAGTTTACCTAATCTCATAGCCTTTCTCAAGGTAACAAAAGTTATGGAGGGTCATATGGCGGCTAGGTTTTACATCCTTTAAATGGTAGTGTACTGGCTTGTGATTGGATATAAATAAATTTTGCCAAATTTTCTTGGTTATAATTTTATGGTGCTTGAATTCTCTTCAACAGGTGTATGTGGAAGCCTATACCTGTCCTTGTGTAAGGCAGCACCCATTGGATCCATGTTTTGTTGCCCAATCAAATGGGAATTATATTGCAATATTCTCTTCATATCCTCCATTCAAGCTTGACAAATATAGAAGGTACGAAAGCCATGCAGTATCAGGGTTTCCCATCAAATGCAACTTCAGCTCAGATGGTGAAAAGCTCGTATCCGGCTCTTCAGATGGTTCTATATACTTTTATAGCTATAGAACGTCAGATCTAATAAGGAAAATAAAGGCGTATGAAGAGGCCTGTATAGATGTTGTTTTCCATCCAATAATGCCTAATGTAGTTGCTTCTTGTGGTTGGAATGGAGAGGTTTCTGTATTTGAGTGAGCTATATCACTCTCCCCTCGTCCTATTTTGCATTTTTATGCTTTTGTGAGCAGAAAAAGCAATACTGTACTGCTTGTGGGCTGATTCTGGCTTAGAAGACTAGTGTAGATATGCTAATTATTTTTGTAACAGTTTTTTCTTATCTGATACAATTTTGAATATGGTAAAGTTAGGTGAAGGCCTTTTTATGATAATTTCCGAGTCCAACCCATTTATCAATTCAAGGACATCATGTTAAATTGGTTCTTAATTAGCATTCTAATTCCTGCGATTATACAAGCCATCTTGACAATGAGTTGTATTCTCCTATGATCATATTACGTTCAGTGTGATTCTCATAATATGTTGTAACTGGGAGAAACCTAATTAATTAGCATGGTTTCCTCCAAACTATTGTTTATTGATTAGGTAACAAAATTTCAAAATAGGGTTCAATAGTACAGGGTCAAAGGTTTTGTGAGCATAACATATAAAGTGTAAACCCATTTGATTGAACTTCCAACAGTTGCTGAAATAATTAACTAATTCAATGGATACGAAGTAAACTAATATTATAGTCACAATAAGGAAGAAAGTATTGAAAATTGATGATGTAATTTAGACTAGATACTCCTAACCCATGCCTACCATTAAAAAAGGAAGAAGAGGGGGGGCATACTAAAAGCTGTGAAATGGTGATGAAGCAGGTCCGTTTGATGAGGAGAAATAGAGGGGGAGGGAGAGGGAGAGGAGGGGGGGCCAGATACTTAAAAAAAAGACATAATTATGCATTGTTGATGGGGGTCATTTTGCAAAGGGGACAAACTCTCCACCTCCCTTTTTAGATTGCTTATATAATGGGTCCATTATATAACAAGCCCCTATCTTCCAACACCACCTCATAAACTACCTCCTCTTCTTTTTTATTTTTTCTTTTTCAGCATAGGTCAAACTATACTTTGTTCTTCTTCTTCTTCTTTTTTTTTTTTTTAAGATATATATTTATAATATTATTATTATTCCAGCACTATCTAGACAAACTAGCATTCTTCAAAGCATGAATGGTCCACAAACACCTCTCAAAAAGATGAATTGAAGAACTGTGTCTATTGGAAAATTTGGTAATAATTTCCCCCTAATGGCCTAATTAATCCCATTTTAAGTGAGCATGCAACCTATTTTTGGCTCATGCATGTATATACACATATTAATTTTGTGTATAAATTAAAATATGTATGTGTTTCAACTTCCATATGAATATGTTCCCTATCTTATCAACCACCTTCTCTAAAATCTTAACACATTATTATCTCTTTTGTCGTCAAACCATTTATTTTAGATTTCATTTCTTTCAACTACTACCCTATTAGATGACCACCTCAATTTCATTATGCCTTCCAATTTTTTCCCTTTCTTTTTAAGAAAAAACAAAAAACAACTAGCTTAAACAGAAACCCTAACAATATACCTTCAATACGTCACTCCACTAATATCACCATTCAAACAAACAAAATTACTAATGAAAAATAATAATAATTCATTTTTTAGATATTGGTATATATATATATATAGATGAGGAAATTGTTAAAGATGTAATTTGTGGTGAAGCGGGTCTTCGGTCTTCAAAAGGACCCACCGCCCACCCTAACCAGCGACAACAAACGATGGGCTCAAATGTTTAAACCTATGCTCTCCAAAGATTTAATTATTTACTCATTTTTTTCACTTAATAAATACAATTAAATTATTCATTGGACATTAACTCAATTTAGTCTATAATGCTTTTGATTGATATTAATTTGGTTTCCCACTTTTACTTATTTTAATGAAAAAAGGAAGGAATCTAAGGCTGTTGTTAGTAGTTAACCATCGAAATTTCATCTTTTTCAATAATAATTTATACATAATTCACTCTTTTAGGTTTATTATTATTATGAATGGTTAAAAGTGTGGGTTGTCTCTGATGGGTTTTCAACTTTTGATTAGCTAGTGTTTTATGTTTATCCTCTTCTACATTATAGACCATAATCAAAATGTTTTTCAGCATCTCTCACTAATCTAATTATAAACAAAATATCCAAATGCCAGATCCTAAAAAAATGACCCCGCAAATTCATTTTATTGGCATCACCATGTGATTTGTGTGCTTTAACAGCTCAATTTGTTCGTTCTTTGTGACTTGTGTAAAAAATAAATTCTACAATATAGAGTCAAATCTGTAAATAAAATTGATATTATGACTAAATACAAATAGTTTTATAATTTATTTTAAAAAAAATAAACAAAAGTGCTCACTACTTGGGGTGACTCGCCCCAAAATGAATTACCGATCATAAAAATCAATATTATCCATTTGCCTAAACAATCAAATCTAAATTCAAGATATGTTTGCTCCATATTCAAGACAGTGATTGACCCTATAACCTCTAGTTAAGAGGCGAAAATACAGAATCACAACTTTGAGGTTAAAATCAATATCATCCATTTTCTTTAACAATCAAATTAAACTTATTGGAATCTATCCCTAATATTAACAATATATGAAATCTATTAAGATATGTTTTGATGACATAACATAATATAAAGCAAACCAATAAATTATTTGATATTATCTTGGTTTGTTGAATTTTAATTAATATACATATAAGGAATAATCGTTTTTAATTCTTTTAATTTTTTAATAATTCATAACATTGGTAACATGTTTATTTGTTAAAATAATATTAAAATATGATGACTAAAAAGTTGAAAATTTTTTCTTCAATATTAATTTTTTTAGTCTCTTAAATATTTAATAATTTAGTCTTTTACTTTTTAAAATACTATACTTCAGAAAGACTAAATAATTGAAAAAAAAAAGAACACAATGACAAAAAATATATAATTCTGGAAACACAAAACTAAATTTTATAATATATAAAAACTCTAGGACTAATTAATAATCATCCCATAAGAAAACCTAGGATTCATAAAACATCAAAGTTGTGAAGGGATCGGTGGAAAATTGATGAGGGAAATATGGAAGGGATATTGTTTTAGGTGGTGAATAATATTTGATGATGTGACCAAGTAAATCGTGTTATGAATGGGGAGAAAATTGGACGAGTAGTCCACTGAAATTGCTTTGTTAGGGTTAATCAAAAGGGTCCGTACAAATAAAATTTTAAAATTAGGGTGTTATTGAAATAAAATTTTCATTTTAGAGTGTAATTGGTAGAAAATTCAAAATTGAGTGTTATCAAAACGAAATGAAAAGTTTGAGGTGCAATGCGTATTTAAGCCTTTGTTTGAAGATGAATTCTGGAAATTTGAATTTTATGTCTTTCTAGTATTTTAATTAACAGATTACTTTGTTGGTTCTACTATATATGTTTATACAAGACAAGATAGAAAAGCTTTGTTTTTTATTTTTAATTATTTTTTTTACCCTCTTTTTTTAAAAAAAATCAAGTTTAACCCTAATCTGTTAACAAAACCCTAATTCTATTCAAAATTTATTAATCTATTAGGTTTTTTATATAGCACATATATACCATTTTAAAAATTAAAAAAAAAAAATTAATGTTGCTACCAAAAAAAGTGACTACTATGAAATAAGCAGTGTTCAGTGAGTTTATTCCGTAATATGTGAAAACTTGTAGAAGAGAATAAAATAATTATATTATCTAACAAATTAATTTTGGAGGACTGAATTGAAAGTTTATCCACTTGGACTCAAATAAATTGAAGAAAAAGTGAATCCAATTGTAGGGCAAATGACAAAAGAAATGTGTTTTCAATGCATAAAAAAAGAGGCAGACAAAAAAATATAAAAATGGAAAGAGGGGGTGAATTATACTGTTGGGTGGTACAAAATAAAAGGGTAGCTATTAGATAACTTTCCAATGGTAGCTAGTAATTATATAAATGTAGAATGTAGTGGAGGGCAAGAAATGAATGAATGTGCTACAAAAGGAATTAATACTTTTGAAATAAATAAATAAATATATAATTATTATTATCGAATTATTCTAGATTCTTCCTCTTTCTCCTAATCCAAAGAGATGATATTGTGTCCCCTCAATTTGGGGACACCTGACCTAAACCCACCATAGTGGATCAATAGTAAGTGGATAATCCTCTAGTAACAGTTTTTATTTAAATAACTCAATTTGTAGGGTTGTTATTTATTATTACATGTTTTAGTTTACAAGTGGTCTAATATCGTATATACTGAATGTAGACAAATGGGTAAAAGAAAAGAAAATTAGTTTAAAATCAGCAATATATAACTGTGCATGAAAGTGAAAGAAAGAAAAATGCATGTTCAAAAGGCCAAAGTTAACGGAAACTTTTCTTTTTTTTTTTCTTTTCAATCTCATGGATAAGGACTTCACTTACACTATATATATATATATATATATATATTCTTTTTTTACCTTTCCAAATCATTTCTGCCCATTTTGTTGATTTTATTAATATCAAAATCATATAATTATATGTTGGAGTTTTGAAGTAGTGTGAAAATGAAGTGGAGAACATATAGAATCAAATTTTTATTTACACAGATGAACGTACTATCTTTCCTTTTATATTGAGTCCATTTTGTGTGTTTATATATATAATATAAGAAAAAAAAAAGAAAAGGAAAAGGACACGTTTCCGGAGGATTACAGTACGAATGAAACGTACAATGCTCCATTTGTGTTGTTTACCCATACTTTTCCTGTCTTTTCAATTTAGTCCTTTTTCTCTATTTCTAATCATGGTGTCTTTTTTTTCCTATTTCCATTTCATTTATATGAGAAATATTACTTTTGCACGCACATTAAAAAATTTCTCTTATATGATCATTATACCTCACTCTCACAATCAAAAATCAAACAAACCAATTACTAATAAAATGCACATAAAAAGTATTTACTACACCATTTAATCATTATATTCACCATAAAAAATTAAAACAAACATAATTAAA
Source organism: Croton setiger (assembly GCA_948099555.1). Taxonomy (NCBI): domain Eukaryota; kingdom Viridiplantae; phylum Streptophyta; class Magnoliopsida; order Malpighiales; family Euphorbiaceae; genus Croton; species Croton setiger. The sequence continues at coordinate 71,948 of CANUEY010085438.1, forward strand.
GAATACAATACTCACATAAACCAATACTTATAATCAGTGCGTATTCGATAAAAATTACCATTCTGAATATCAAATTTATTTTATTAAAGAACAAATTTTCAAAATTTACCAATTTTTTTTTACCAAACAGTAAATTACCGTTCGATAATTAACACTAACTGAATTATCAAATATACTAAATATAACAACTAGATATTAAAATGTATAAAATAAACCATTTTTTTAAATCAAAACTAAAAGAACAAGAGAAATCTAAAACCATCAATTTTTATTAGAAATTCAATTTATTTATAAATAATCAAATTTTTATAAAAAATGATTATCAAATTTCAAAAAAAAATAAAAAAATTCAGTAACCGAATTTTAAAAAATAGTAAAAAAACTCGATAACTATTACTAAATTATTTTAGTAAAAAATTTTAGTATTCGGTAGAAAAGCTCATCTCTAATGCTTACCTTAGCAATCAATAAGTGAGCAAAAGATGACGTTTTAGTTTTTTTTTTTTTTTTTTAGAAAAAAAAAAAAGTTGGCATACAAGAAGGAAAACGGATAGGAGAAAGGACAAATGAGTTGGTGTAAATTTCCGTATAAGAAGGCAAAATTGAGAAGCCTATAAGATAGGATTTCTGCTAGAAGTAATCTTTAAATAGACCAAAATTTTTGAATTAAGTAACTGTCATGCCAAGTTGTGGTCTCTTTTTTATCGTATGGATAATAATCATAATGTAAATATGAGGTTTTATCTTGTAAAGATCAAATCATGAAATGATATAAAACTTTTATTTTTATGTAATTATACTAAGCTTTCAATTGAAATAAAGATATTTCTTTATTTATTGAATAAGTATTCAAACTGCATGGTACATCATTTTAAAATTTACTTATTTAATAATCATGCACTTTTCATCAACTATACTTAAATTTAAGTTTATGCAATTATGAACTGTTCATAAAAAATATGGTCTACTTTTATATTATGTGCCCGTTTATTCATGTGTTTCAAGATACTATTATATAAAAAATATGACTATCTTTTAATATATGCCTTTTTTTTTTTATAAATCTGTGACCTATTACTCACTAAAATCCTGCATCAAGTTTAATTACCCTAAATTATGATTATCCTCACAAGACCAAAACATATTATCACTTGTGATTTTATGAATATATCTAAGTCTTTTAATGAAAAATAAAAGAAGCTTGTGATGATATGTGAATTGTTGAGTAATTACTCATTAATACCTTAGATCAAGTTCAATTATCTTAAATCATTATTGTCCTATTAACACAAAGAAATGTCAACACTTGTAATTTTATGGACATATCAAAGTCTTGTAATAAAAATTGAAAGAATCTTGTGATGATATATAGAATTATTGAGGAATTACTTATTAATATCTCAAATCAAGTTCAATTATCTTAAATCAAGATTGTCCTCAATTTAAGTTTATATAATTATGCAACTGCTCATAACCAATTTAACCTAGTTCTGTATTATGTGTCCATTTATTCATGTGTTTTAAGCCACTATTATATAAAATGTGACCTTATATATATATATATATATATATATATCTATATATATATATATATATATATTTATATATATAAAGAATAATGAGAATTAGGGTTTGAAGAACGGAATTGAAGATTGTAATGTGTTTATTATTGATTTGTAAAGTTGTTTATATACTGATTACAATTGATCCTAATCTGAATTGGAATTGTAAACCTAAACTGTTTAGTAATAAAATTCTCTTTATTCTTGGATTCTTTTCCTTTCTGAATTCTGATTTCTGTATTCCTTCAATTTCAACTTCATACTATGCAAATTTCAGTTCTCTCTTGGCTGCTAGAGACTTGGATGTTTATAATTATGAGGTTTGTATTAATTGATTTTATGTCTTTGGTTATGAAAGAGTGCTTCTATGATAACAATTTTCTCTGCTTTTGTTGTTTGTTATATAAGTTGTTTAGAGCTACATTTTATTAGGCTTGTCTCTTTGTATATGCTTTCTTTCTAATGGAATATACCTATTTTCTATGTTAAAATAAATTCAACAAAATTATCATATATGTAAATTCAAAGTATAGATTGAAAATTGCAGTCCAAACTTAATATTTTGAACAAACACAGAAGAGAAAATAGCAAGTATATATATACAAGTTTGAAAATTCAACCCTCCGATTACCATAACAAAAATTGAAAACAAATATGGAAATATAATCAAAGTGACAATCAAATAATTTGAATGTTAATAAATAATTACCGTAAAAGATTTTAATTTGAAATTCAAAATCATGATGGATTATATAGTTATTTCTAGAATTTCTAACATGAATTGAGAATAAATTGGAAGTCTAGAAAGCGATTAACCTGTCAGATAATGCTTTGGTCCCTATTTATAGTAGATTTAAGTCAATAGGGACCTAAAATTCTCGCATCCAATGGGAGTCAAAGGATCCTGAAAATATAGGGCCCCAAAAGGCTCAAAGATTTTAGGGGCCTAAGGAGTTTAACTTGAGATTGAAGTAGCCAACCTTGAGGTCGACCATCGCTTGCATCGACTTGGTCCTGGTTGACCTTAACCTGTTTCTCAGACAGGTAGGTGAGCTCCCCCCCAAAGTCTAAGTCATTGCATGTTTTCAAATTATAGGACCACATTATAGGTCGACCATTTCACATTTTCATATGCCTCAAAATTTTGCTACCTAGACAAACCCAATGATTTGACTCCCTGCCGAAATTACAGCCTAAGACTCAAATATTCATACCCTTATAATGGCACGCCGGTAATTCTCTTTGATCATAAATTTTCTCTCAATGCTTATGCACTCCTATTGTAAATAATATTCCATCAACTTTATAAAATTTCTTACTTTTTACCTTTTTACTCTTGAGCCAAGCTTTTTCACAATCTTACCTTTGCAATTTTACTCCCAATTCCTTTTAAGAAATGTCTTCTTCAGAAGGAACACCTATGAAGGTTCTAACTGCCGATCAAAAGTTTGTAACGGCCTCGCTTTCCGAGGAAAATTGCCCTAATCCAAATCCAGAATTCACATCTCGCCCTACCGAGTCTATAAAGAATCTTTCCAGCCACTCTCTTCCCTTCTTATCACTTCTAAACTTCTCTTAACACTCTTAGGAATATATTACAGCCATTAAATTGAAGGTTTTCCCATTGATTTCTCTTTTCTCTTTCTTTCTCTCTTACTCGCTTCTTTTCTGTTCCAGCTCGTTTTCTCTCTGTTCTCTGCCTCTTCCACCTCTTCAATTCTCTCTCAAGCCACCTCTTAGCCTTTGGAATAAGTCCAAATGCACAACTTTACAGCACTTACTTTGTTTTAAGCAAAAACTTTCAATTATCCTAATAACCCTAAATTACCCTTTCTCACTCTTTTTTGTTTCCTTTTAATTCCAGCCTCATCTCTGATCTAGCACTTGATTTCAGTTTAATTTTAGATCAAAATAATAAATATAACTTATTTTTGAAGTCTCGTCAAAATCGGAAACCGAAAATTATTCGTGATTCGGTCGGTGCCCTAAACCGACTCCGAAACCTCGACGATATTCGCGGAACCGAAACCGTACGACGTCGTCGAAGTTTTAGGGTTTCAAAAATCTTTAAATCATGTATATAAACATATCATAAAATATCAAAATCATTTACTTAATATTTCCGCATTTCCGACGTTTATCGTTTCGCGAGCCAAAACCCTAATTGGGCCTCATTTGTGTCTTCCGACGGTAAACGAGCTTAAAACATAACTTTTTTATCATATTCATTTTATTTCTTAACATATTCAAATCATATATCAAGTCAAACATGATGCATTTTAAATGAAAATGCACTTTATGCATGAAATGACGTTGAAAACGACGTAGGTTGGGTTTGAGGTGTCACATAACACCTCTTGGCCAGAGCACATGCATCACCTCCGACAAGTGTTCTAATTATTAGCAGCAAACAAGCTCTTCCTGAAATAATCAAAATGTTCATTCGGCCAAACACAAGTCTCTTACTTTGGCCATATCATATATGCAGAGGGAGTCAAAGTGGACAAAACTAAAATTCCGGCAGTTTCGAAGTGGCCACCGCAGGGTTTACGGGGATTTCTCAGCTTCACTGGCTATTACCGTAAATTTGTATACAATTATGGATCTATTGCTGTCCTTTTACTACCATCTTGCGAAAGAATTCTTTCCACTGGACTGATGATGCAATTCAAGCTTTTGACAAATTGAAGCTAGCCCTCACTTCCCCACCAATTCTGATTCTCCCTAACTTTGACTTAATGTTCATTATTGAGTGTGATGCCTCTGACACAGGTATTGAAGCAGTACTTCTTCTAGAAAATAAACCTGTAGCTTTCTTTAGCCAAGCAATGGTTGCCCGCCATATCAGTCTTCCAGCTTATGAGAAAGAATTAATTAGCTTGGTCAAGGCCACTGTTGATGTTCGTTTTGGATTTTTTCCAAAAGTAATGATAAAAATAATTTTTTTGGATCGCGGTGCCGAACTAGTCGGTCTTAAAAATATTTGAGTCACCACCCTTCGGGAACATTTTAAGAAAATTAATCCAATTTTGAAAAAATATTGACTCCGTTTAATTTTAAAAAATAAGGCAAAGTCTGGAACCAAAGGATCTGAGTAAGAAGGTTAGATACGCCAGCCCGGATTTACCGGCCTCTAAAACCATATTTTGTTTTCCAAAATTTAAGTTAATTTTAATTAAAACGCCAATTTATTATTACTTTTCTAGCGATGTCCCTATTTCGGTGAATTTGAGTCGTTCGCAGTAGAAAGCGGAATAAAATAAATTGCGGGAAAAGAAAACAAAAAAAATGCGAAAAATAAATCCTACAACTAATTACAAACCGAATACCTATTAATTACATTCTACCCATAAAAATCCCAAATTAACCCAAAACCCAATAATAAGTAAAATACAGTATTTTAATGGGAAAGTTACAAAACAGTCCTCCGTTTTTAGAAAATTGCGAAAACAATTAAATCCATCAATTTGTTAGTACGGTTCAATTATCGAAGTCACCTTTGGTTGCTCGACC